>AWOL01S0001060.1:99537-157112 GCA_000715115.1 Nicotiana otophora | reverse complement strand
TTTTTTTTTTTTTTTTGGTGAAACTTCGTTCAATTATTCTTTGTTACAATCGTGATCTCAAAATCAGTATGTCTAACTAATTTTATGGGATATATGCTATCTCTTATTAATATATCGATTAATTTCACAAAACCAATACATATATCGAAACAAGATTTGGGTAAATAGAAATAAATCATAAGTGTTTTTGATTTCATTAAAATTTAAACCTGAAATCTTATGATTTTACATTTAATTTATTGATCACTAAGCCACATTAATGACTAATTGTATATACGCTAATGAAAGACAATTTTGTTAAAGTTGAAGTACGTAACCGACAAATCATGCCAAATTTAAGAGGCTATTTGGGTAATTGGCCTTTTCTTAATCTAATTATTCCATAATGCTTTGTTAAGGACGTTTGCCGTGATTATTACCATAATTAAAATTATTTTTCTTAGTGGAAAAAGGGTTTTTTGGGTGAAAAATGATTCTTTCATATTTATTCTTGGGAGAGAAATTTTGCACTTCCATAAATGGATAAAAATCATTTACACTCTCAAACTTTGCGTTAAAAAATCAAACCCCTCCCCTCTCAACGTTGAACAATAGTCATTCTCCCTCCTTTATCCTACACAATACCTTTTTTGCCCTTGAATTTTTAATTTTTGCCTCTATTTAATAAATTTTTATTCGATATTTTTTTTAATGATTTTAGCTATAATTTAATTTATGTAATACCTATTATAAATTATAATGTAAGTTCATTAAAACTATAAGTAGAATAATCCTTTTATAAATATTATAAATTTACCTTCAATCTTTATGATTGCTATTTTAATGTAATGCATATTAACTATATATTTAAGTTATCTTTTTTTAAGTGACGGAGCCAGAAATTTATATAAGAGGATTGAAAACACCCCAAAAGAATTTTATTAGTATTTGAAGTTGTGAGCTAAAATAACTTTTGAATCTCTATACCAATTTAATATCATATTCTTTTGTCAAAAAGATTCAAAATTTTATATATAACTAAAAAGTTTGTTTTTGTCCTATTTGTGCAGTCTAATTTTCTGGCGAGGGGATTCAATTGAATCCTCTTACCTCCTTTGTCCGTTAACTTTCCCTCTTATTCTCTATTGTTGATATAGATTTTTAGATTTTGATTACAATTAATGAACTAATTTTTAAATTTATATTATAAAATTCATTTATAATAAGGTATAACATAATTTAAATTAAAGATAAAACCATAAAAATATCATAGAATAAAAAAATATATTATATAGAGGAGGGAATTAAAAATTCAAGGGACAAAAAGGTATTGTGCAGGATAAAGGAGGGAAAATGACTATTGTTCAAAGTTGAGGGGGGAGTTTGATTTTTAAAGCAAAGTTAGGAGGTATAAATGATTTTCACCCTCCATAAATTAAGGGTTCCTTCTTACACAATAACAATAGCCTGTATTTATGTATTCATTAAAGATAGCTTTGTTTAGTGGAAAATTATTCTCTAAATAGCTTTTTAGGTCAATTGACCAAACCATATCAAAGTATTACGCCTTTTTAAATATAATTTTCTTCATTATTTTAATCCCAACATGCTTCACTACTAGAAAACTGTCAAAAATCGTCCAGAAAAACCAACCAATATCGGTCGGAATCGAACAAAAATCGATCGATATTCGACCTACTTCAATTCGTCGAAAAAATAATGGTCGCTAATGCAAGGCGACCGCAGACGGTAGATATTTTCGACCGAAGTCGTTCGGTAATTTTCAACGCACTTTGACCAAATATCGGTCGATTTTCTTGAAAATAATTTTTAATTATTTTTAAATTAGCGACCGATATCGGTTAGAATCTTAATCATTCATTTTTTTTTAAAATTATTAATTTTCGACTGAAATCGGTCGGTATTATTAAAATATTTAAAATTTAAAATAAAAAATTTTGACTAAAGTCGGTCGGTAAATTTAAATTTCTGGAAAATTCAATTGAACATTTCTGACCGACTTCAGTCGGTAGGCGATCAGTTTTCTAGGTAAGGTATTAGTAGAATACAACTGATTTACAGCTGCACCACCTGCCAACAACCAATCACCTATAATGGAAGCATTACATTGTTGTCATTCAATTAATTACAACAATAATAACAACTATCAAAACTATATTAACAATATTTATAGAATTTCAAAATATCCAACAACAAAACGTTTCACAAGTTAAAAGTTCAAACATCATTCAATGAGTGTTTTATACTACATCATCTACATCTCTACTACTAGAAGTTTCATCGTCGGCATGATTCTAAGGATCACGACGAGAAGGATTAGCACCCGGGGAAGACTCACGAGACCGGGGAACCAAGAAAGCGCCACTAGCAAGAAGATTGGCCAGGTGACCTTGAAGGACATTAAATTGTTCGTCCCTCTTTTCTAGCGGACCTTGAAGGGTATCAAATTGCTCTTTTCTTCTCTAGCCTTTGCCTCTTCAAGCTCTGCTGATAACTTTGCGATCTTCTTCTCCTAGCCTAGAGAGTCGACCTATCAAGTGCATCGCCCTGGGCAAAAGTCCCTATACCTTGCAATCCAGCCCTGTAGTGCCGAAATGATCTCTCTAGAAGGCCGTATGTTATCCCCCTTTTAGGACCATCGACAACATCCAACCGTATCTTCTGCGCTTCTTCGTCTCAAATGGAATGTTGCTCGCCTTGCTCATTCGGTGGCGAGCTCTAAGTGCACTCCTCCACAGTAGTCTTGTAGCGACCCTTTATTTAGAAGATAGAGAATTATTAACTATATAATATTATAAACATTAATTTTAAGTTATAGTAGTTATGAAACTTACATATGTAGTCTCCGCTCGGTCCTCGACCCATCTAGTTAGATCTGTCGGTGCCTTCTTCTTCTGGAAGTAAGTCTCCATAAAGAACTCAGCATGAGTCGTCTTCCTCCCATATTTTTTTTCTATAATTATAATAAAACATTTTAACTAATTAAAATATTTAAAAATAGTTCTATAAAAATATTTTAAGTAATATCCAGTAGTCCCTCGCAGTCCCCATACTCCTTGCACCCAAACATTGCATGGAGCCACCCTTCTTAGATGCTCGAGCCTTCTTCCATGTTCACTTCTCTTCTCGAATTTTTCAATGGTCCATTGCCTCAACATATCCTCCTATAAATGCGGTAGAACCCATGAAGGCTTCTTGCTCTTCTACCGAGCAGAACAGAAGGAATCAGATAGTCTTTTACGATATTTGAACTCAAAATTTGAAATAATGGCACTGTTATACCGGTCCTCCCAAGCACACTTAGTCTGCAAATGAAGTGTGTAACGTTAGATGAAAATATTATTAATATAATGGTTAAATAGATAATAATTGTATTAAAACCTTAAATTGGCTGAAGATTTGCTCCACGAATTCCAGGGGAAATTCACTCCAAGTCGCATAGGGTGCATCATACAACTGGCCAAGAGCTTCAGTGATTATCTTTGTAGTTTGATGACTAGGTATGAACCTGAAACATAGAAGTTACATTAAATAAACAAGACTAGCTATTATAATTCAGGAATAAGAACGTGTACCCAGTAAGTATCAAGTCTAATCTCGAAGAAGTAGTGACGAGAGGTCGATTTTTGACACTCACTATGGGTCAATAATATTATAATAGAAATATTTAAATTGACATAGTTTATATGAATAACAATAATTTTCTTAACAAGCGTAAATAAATAATTCTTTCAAATTCAATAATTTTCAGTTAATCATTTATCTTCACAAGCTGCAATAAAATGTCAAGGCATCGTGTAATTATTATTATTAAGTACGATTTATGCCGAGACGGCCCGATCCAGAGTATCGTGTACGCTGCCGAGGTACGTGTGACATGATCCATAAATACATCTATCTGCTGCCGAGGCGTTCGGCCCGCTCCACAGGAAGAAAAGGATATTTTTATAAGCATTTGACTTAAACATTATTAATGATTTATATCCAAGGAAATAAAAATTTCATTAACTACCTTTCAAAATTTCTTTAACAAGTTCTAATATAATTTAGGCATTTGAATTTAACAAGTATAGTGCAAAATTCCAAATAATTCATGAATTGGGTCCTAAAACTACCCGAACAATAGCATAATAGTAGCTACGCACGGACTGCCGTCACCTCGTACGTACGTAGCCACACAATTAGGAACAAATATTTATTTTCAACACATATGGGGTAAATTCCCTCTTACAAGGTTAGGCAAGAGACTTACCTCGTCTCAAAGCTCCCTTCCCGATCACAAATTCGCGTTAAAGCCTCAATTTGGTGCCGAAAAGTCCGAAACTAGACAAATGTTATACAATTTAATCAATACATGCTCAATAATTCGAAATTAAATCATTAGATTAATTAATCAACCCAAATTGTTAAAATTCCTAAAATTCACCCCGTAACCAAGTGCCCGGATTCCGAAAATTTGCGGAGGAAATCGTCACCCATAACCTTACGAACTCAAATATACAATTTGCATCCCATTCCATAACCATTTTCGTGGTTAAAATCTCATTTTTATCAAAACTTAGTTTTTTCATATAAACCCTCGATTTCCACAATTTACATATTATATTTCAGTGGCGGACCCAGAATTTTGTGCATGCGGGTTCAATCTTAGAAGTATATAAATTTAGTCGTAAAATAGTAGTTGTCAAGTGGATTCAAATAAAATATTTATGCAAAATTTACATAGCTTTAATCATAATTTATATATATACACAATATTATTGTTTTGTGAAGCGGGTTCAGTTGAACCCGCTAGCCACCACTTGGGTCCGCTACTGGTTATAATCTACCCATAATCTATGTATTTAACTCACAATAAGTAGAATTAACTTACCTCCAAGTTGCTAAGTGAATACTTCTCTCAAAAAGCTCCAAAATCGCCCAAGAATGGAGAAAATGAGCTCAAAAATTGCTGAGCCCCGTTTTAAAACATTCTAACCAGCGATTTTTCGCTTCTGTGGCTCCGCATCTGCGGAAGGGACCTCACATATGTGGTTTTCCCCTTAGTTGGCTCATCTGCTTCTGCGATCAGCAGCTCGCTTCTCCGAGACCGCTTCTGCGGTGCGTGCATCGCACCTGCGACCTTCGTCTGCTCCTGCGCTGCCTTCCTCGCACCTGCACCATCGCAGGTGTGGTCCATTTCCCCGATTTTGCGGTCACTGGTAGCCCCCCTCTTGGCCGCTTCTGCTGCTCGTGGCTGTCCATGTGCAGGTGCGGTTACACCAGAAGCTCGAAGCTTCAGCCATTGCTCCTAAGTCCAAACTTGGTCCGAGCCTCGTCCGGTTAACACCCGAGGCCCCCGGGGCCGCGCCCGAACATACTAACAAGTTTGAAATCATAAAACGAACTCACTCGAACCCTCGGAACGCATTAAACAACATAAAAACTAAGAATCATACCCAAACTAAATTGATTCAACTTAGAAATTTTAAATTCTTTAAACTTATTCTGAACGCGCCGAAACATACTTAAACTACTCGGAATGACACTAAATTTTACGTGCAAGTCTTAAATCACCATATGGAACTATTGCCATGCTACAAATTCCAAATGGACCTCATTTACTCCGAAAACCTACTCCAAACCAAATTTAAAAATTTTTAAAACCTTCAAAAAACCAACTTTCACTATTATGCGCCGAAACGCTCCCGGGTCGTCCAAAACCCATTTCGAACATACGTCCAAGTCCAAAATCATCATAGCCTTTTTGAACATTTTCTAAAAATATTGACCGAAGTCAAACTTAGTCTTTTTAAAGCCAACTAAGGAACCAAGTGTTCCGATTTCAACCCGAACTCTTCCAAATCCCGAACTAACCATCTCCGCAAATCATAAAACAGTAAAAACATATACGTGGAGTCTTATTTAGGGGAACAAGGTTCTAGAAGGCAAAACGACCGGTTGGGTCGTTACACCTAAATTAATAAACCCTAAGTTTCTAAAAGCAATAAATACTAATAGAACAATAAATTAAACCCTAAAATAAAAAATTATTTCTAAAAGCAGTAAACAAAAATAGAACAATAAATTAAATCTTAAATTTTTAAAAGCAATAAACAAAAATAGAATAATAAATTAATCCCTAAATTAATAAACTCTAGATTTTAAGAATTAAAGTAACTTTTAAAAAAAACTAGGTGACTAACCTTCAAGTGGTGGAAGCAGCGGAAGTTAAGCAACGGTGAGAAGTGAGGCAGGTGGTGGAAGAAGCGGCGGCGGCGGCGGAGCAGAGATGGTGAGAGTGGTGGAGGAGAAGAAGGCAACGGCGATGGCGGACGGGATGGGGATGATTTTGGGAGATAATGGAAATAGGAATAGATTTTGGGTGGGATTTGGGCGAAATCGCCTTAGGGTAGAGGAAATAATGAGAGATAGAGAAAATAGAGAAATGGGAAAGAAAGCCCATCACTCGGCTCTAATTTGCATATTTTTGACCGACTTCAGTCGGAAAAGGCGGACAGAATATTTAAGTGAATATTTTACCGTTTCACCATAATACTTACCTACCGAATTTAGTCGATAATCTGATTTTTAATTTTTTTATTAAAATAACCGACCGAAAACGGTCGGTATTTAGTGAGATTTTATTAGTTATATTACATGGGGATTTTACCTGAGAATTTTATTTGCAGAAAATTCCTGCGGATTTTTATGAAAAAATTAAAATTCCTAAATTTAGATTTTGTTACTTGCAAAAAATATTTTCCCAGGAAAATTCATAGGTAACTTTGGCGCCATTAATCGCCAAAATATTTTCTACGAAATTATTTGGGGAAATAAATCGGCAAGTACATTTTCACACGTAATTAAACAAAGAAAATGGAAAACAATTCCTATGATAATCCATAGGTAAATCCCCGGTAGAGTTACATACCAATTTACTTGGGAATATTTTCTTGCAAATTTATCTGGGGAATTGCTTATTTGGGAAATTACCTGGGAATGTTGTTGCTGCCGATTTGGCTTGAGATTATTTTTGGGGGATTTACCTGGGGATTGTCTTAGCTGGGGAACTACCTAGGGATGTTGTTGCTACGGATGTAGCTCGGGATATTGTTTTGGGGATTTTCCCGGGAATTTTCTTACTTGAAAAATTACATAGAATTTTTTTTTTATGTAAATTTAGTTTTAAAACTTTTCTTGCGAATTTGTGTTTTTGGGAGAATTACATGGGAATTATATTATTGCAATTTTTGCTAGAAACTTGTTCTTGGTGATATAGCAGGGAATTTTCTTAACTGAAAATTTATCTGGAATTTTTATTAGGATTTGTTCTTAAAATTTAAATAGCAATTTTATTGTTGTTGCTTTAGTCGAATATATAATACTTAAAAATTTATCTTAGGATTTTATAGAAAAATATTTAAACTTGAATTCCTATAAATACTTAAAAAATATTATTTAAAATCTTAAGAAAATATTATTTTTAATTTAAAAAGTACATATTTTTTCTAAAAGATAGAAAAACTTGATATGTAAAACACATCCTTCCATATTAATTTTATCTATTATATATTTTATCAATTGTGTCACGACCTGAAATCTTACCCGTCGTGATGACGCCTATCTCAATACTAGACAAGCCGACAATATCAATAACCCACAATTTCTTTTAAATACGAAAAATATAATAATTAAGTTTAAGAGAAAATACCACAAATACTGGATATAAATACACTCCCAAAATCCTGTGTCACTGAGTACATGAGCATCTATACATTACAAGCTTGGAAAGCATCAGTCTATAATAGTCTGCGACCAAATACATTAAACAAGGAGATAGGGAAGGAGAGACAAGGTCTGCGAAATACAGAAGCTACCTCTGAATCTCCGGAAAATCAACTGTGCGAATAAATCAACACCCACTTTATCCGGGATCAACTGGATCTACACACGAAGTGCAGGGTGTAGTATGAGTACAACCAACTTAGTAAGTAATAATAATAAATAAGAACTGAAAGTAGTGACGAGCTTCACATCTAAGTCCAAATACAGTAATTTTCAACACAAAAGGGTAGGCATGCTCTCTAGTTCAACATTTAAAATTTTACAGTAATTTCATATCAACTTCGACTGAAACAGAAGATAATGTCTTTCAGAAATTTCCAAAATAGTGATATATGACAGCTGAAATGCAACAATAATGAAATCAATGCATCCTCTTAGAGTAACAGTCACTCAGTCCTCCCATTCACTCCAACCCCACAGTCACTCTTTCCTCACAGTCACTCATTCCTCTTAATCACTCGGCACTCGACACTTGCACTCAGTAGGTACTTGCGCTCACTGGGGGTGTGTACAGACTCCGGAGGGGCTCCTTAAGCCCAAATGCTATAACAAGCCAATCATGGCATATAACAATGAAACATGCTGCGGCGTGCAGCCCGATCCCATAAATATCCTCACAATCAAGCCCTCGACCTCACTCAATCATCAACCTCTCTATTCTCTCGGGCTCTCAGAAATCATGATAAGCAGCCCAAATAGAAATGATATGATGCATCAATAATGAACAATAGAGACTGAGATAAAATGTGCAAATACAACTGTGAGTGAGTACAAAATAATAATTTAGCAGATAATTCCACAAGTACATGACCTCTGTGGGTCCCAACAGTGTAAACACATGGTTTAAACATGACTTATAGTTCGATTTATCTAAAACGTGGAAAACGTACGGATATCAACAAATTATTAAACTATACGGTTCCATGGAATTTACAAAGTCACAATTTCTACGGTGCACGCCCACACGCCCATCACCTAGCTTGTGCGTCACCTCAAAACCAATCACATAACACATGATCCGGGGTTTCATACCCTCAGGACCAAATTTAGAACTGTTACTTACCTCAAACCGTGTAATTCTTTATTCTGCAATGCCTTTTCCTCGCGATTCTGTCTCTAAACACCTCGAATCTAGCCACAAATAATCCGATTCAGTCAATAAAAATTATAGGAATTAATTTGATATGAAAATATAAATTTTCCATAAAAATTCAAAATTTCACCCAAAAAGCGTCCATGGGGCCCACATCTCGGAACCCGACAAAAGTTACAAAATCCGAAAGCCCATTCAATCACGAGTCTAACCTTACCAATTTTACCTAATTCCGATATCAACTCGACCCTCAAATCTTCAAATTAAACTAAGATGGGGGAGGGGGTTTCTAAACTTTCCAACTTAATTCACCCATTAAATATTAAAACAAAACCATGAATTCGGATAATTTGACCAATAATGAGTTAAGAACACTTACCCTGTTGCTTTCTTTGCAAATCTCCTCTTTCCGAGCTCCAATCCGTCAAAAATGGAAATAGAACTTAAACATTTTGTCCACGCATTCCTTCTTCGCGAACGCGACAGGTCCCTCGCATTCGCAAGGCACAAAATTGTGCTGTCCAACATTGCCCTTCGCGAACACGAGTCATAACTCGCGAACGCGATGCTTTACTGGACGAACCTTTGCGAATGCGAAGGCAAAACTCCTCACCAGCTATTTTCCCTTTCGCGAACGCGATACCCAATCGCGAACGCGATGAAGAACCTCGATTTCCCCCAGATCCTCTTCGCGAACGCGAGACAACACTCATGAACGCGAAGATCAAATCTTTCCTGCCTCAAGTTCCCCTTCGCGAACGCAAGAACCCAATCGCGAATGCGAAGATGGAAACCAGACACAGGCACCCGAAAATTCCAGCAGATGTTTAAGTCCAATTTTCGATTTGTTAACCATCCGAAACTCACCCGAGGCCGCCAGGACCTCAACCAAATACACCAACAAATCCTAAAATATCATACGAACTTAGTCGAAATCTCAAATCATATCAAACAATGCTAAAATCACCAATCACACCCCAATTGAAGCTTAACGAAAACTAACGAATTCCAACTTCTACATTTGATGCCGAAACCTATCAATTCAATTCCGATTGACCTCAAATTTTGCACACCAGTCATAAACGACATAACAGAGCTATAAACATTTTCGTAACTGGATTCTGATTCCGATGTCAAAAATTTAACTCCCCGGTCAAACTTTCAAACTTAAATTTCTATTTTAACTATTTCAAGCCTAATTTAACTATGGACTTCCGAATAATTTTCGGACACGCTCCTAAATCTAAAATCACCACACGGAGCTATTGAAATTATCAAAACTCTATTCTGGGGTCGTTTACACATAAGTCGATATCCGGTTACTACTTTAACTTAAGCTTTAAACCTTGAAATTAAGTGTTCCAATTCATTCCATAACCTTACCGGATCCGAACCAGTCACCCCGACGAGTCACATAACAAATATAAAGCACAAATTGAGCAGTAAATGGGGGAGCGTGGTTGTAATACTCAAAACGATCGGCCGGGTCATTACATTCTCTCCCTCTTAAACAAACGTTCGTCCTCTAACGGGTTTAGAATTATACCTGGAGTCTCAAATAGGTGTGGATATTTGTTCCGCATCTCCCGATCAATCTCCTAAGTAGCTTCTCCGACTGGCTGGCCTCTTCAATGTACCTTCACTGACGCTATGTTCTTTGACCTCAGCTTTCGAACCTGCCGGTCTAAAATGGCCGCCGGCTCCACATCATACGTCAAATTACCATCCAGCTACACGATACTGAAATTTAAAATATGAGACGGATCCCCGACATACTTCCGGATCATGGATACATTGAACATTGGATGAACACCTGATACACTAGGTGGCAAAGCAAGTTCATAAGCCACTTCTCCAATCTTCTTCAGTATCTCAAAAGGCCACCGAGGGCTCAACTTGCACTTCTTCCCGAACCTCAAGACACCCTTCATGGGTTAAATCTTGAGCAGAGCCTTCTCCCCAACCATGCAAGCAACATCACGGACCTTCCTGTCGGCATAAGTCTTCTGTCTAGACTGCGCCGTGCGAAGTCGCTCCTGAATCAATTTAACCTTCTCTAAAGCATCTTGAACCAAGTCAGTACCCAATAGCCTAGCCTCAACCATCTCAAACCAACCCACCGGAGAACGACACCGTGTCCCATACAAAGCCTCATACGGAGCCATCTGAATGCTCGACCGGTCGCTGTTATTGTAAGCAAACTCCGCGAGTGGCAGAAACTGATCCCAAGAACCCCCAAAATCAATGACATAAGCACATAGCATATCCTCCAATATATGAATAGTGCGCTCGGACTCTCCATCCATCTGAGGGTGAAATGATGTACTCAACTGAACCTGTGTGCCCAATTCTCGCTGCACTGCTCTCCAAAACTATGATGTAAACTGCGTGCCTCGATCTGAAATGATGGACACTGCACACCGTGTAGGCGAACAATCTCGCAAATATAAATCTCAGCAAACCGCTCCGAAGAATTATAACGACTCGACCGGTCATTTTGGGCATTTATGCTCCTTTATACTATTTGAAGTCTTGAATACCTTCATATGATGTATTATGACTTGTGTGAATTGTCGGTTTTGATTTTCAGGTATTTCAGAGTTAGTTTGGAAGAATGAAATCCAAGGCTTTAAAGCTTAGGTTAAAATAGTGACCAGATATCGACATATGTATAAACGACCTTGGAATAGAGTTTTGATGATTACAATAGCTTCGTATGGTGATCTTGGACTTGAGAGCATGTCCGGAAAATTATTTGGAAGCCCGTAGCTAAATTACGCTTGAAATGGCTAAAATAGAAATGTAAGTTTGGAAGTTTGATCGGGGAGTTGACTTTTTGATATCGGGGTTGGAATCTAATTTTGGAAATTGGAATAGGTCTGTTATATCATTTATGACTTGTGTGCAAAATTTGAGGCCAATCGGACTTGATTCGATAGGTTTCGGTATCGAATATAGAAGTTGGAATTTCTTAGCTTTATTAAGCTTGAATTGGGGCATGATTCGTGATTTTAGCGTTGTTTGATGTGATTTGAGGCTTCGACTAAGTTTGTATGATGTTTTAGGACTTGTTGGTATATTTGGTTGAGGTCCCGAGTGGCTCGGGGTGAATTTCGGGGTGATTTCGGACCATTTCTATGCCATTTTTAATTGATGGTTTCTGTCTACAAAGGTGTGCATCGCGATTGCGAACATTTGGTCACATTCGCGAAGAGCAAGCAGGAGTTTGGGGCCTTGTGAATCGCGATCGCTGAAGCTCTTTCGCGATCGCGTAGAACAAAATCTCAGCTGCACTGACCCGAATTTGGAAACTTATATCTCACAATCTATAAAGAATTTAGAGATGATCAAAAAATGAAAGTTATAGCCCTTGATATCTAGTTTTTATAAAGTTAAACTTTTTATCATTTGGAGTTTTGTACAAAATATTATGACCATTATACTAGAGACTATCTGGTAGAGTTGGGGAGTTTGTTCTTCACGATCGCGAGTGGTTTACCGTGATTGCGAAGGCAAATTTTGGGCTGGAAAGTTTTGTGCTTCGCGATCACGAAGCATTTTCCGTGATCATGAAGAGTAAATTCTTGGATAGAAGCTATATTTTGAGGTTTCGGCCATTTTAACACATTTGGAGCTATGGAGCTCGGATTGAAGCTATTTTTGAGACGATTTTCACCATATGGATTGGGGTAAGTGATTCTAAATCGGTTTTGGTTAAATTATACAACATTGGATTCGTTTTGTTCGAGGTAAGTAACTCTTCTAATCTTGGAGCTGAGGGTATGAATCCTAAATATACGTATTATGTGAATTGTTTAAAGGTGACACACATGCTAGGTGATGGCCGTGTGGGCGTGCACTATAGAAATTGTGACGTAATTGGTTCCGTGAAATTTTGTAGTCAAATAATCTTGGTATTTTCTATGTAATTTTATGTGTTAAAGAAATTGAGCTGAGAATCATATTAAAAATCATGTTGAGGCTATGTACCAGTATTATTGAGACCCATNCTAAATCATGATTTTCAAAAATAGTTCTGCCTTTCAAGTGTATCAGCGAAAGTCCCAAGTCGTTTACCGAAGTTGCCAAAAATACGAATAAGTTTGAAAATAGTAATTTTTCCCAAAAATCCTTTCAACAATGATAAGATGTTTTATTTTCTTTCCAGATAGCCAGTGGAAAAATGCATCACTATGCTCGTAGGCCAATATGTGTGAGAAGTCATAAATGATGTGATACCGTACAGCGTGAGGAAAATACATCTCTATGTTTGTATGTCATGGGTGCATGCCAATGCAATGTATCTCACTGATAAAACCATATGCATACTTCTCAGAGTATCAATTCACTCAATCCTCCCAATTACTCAGTCCTCACAGTCACTCAATTCTCCCAATCGCTCGGCACTCGCCCTCAGTAGGTACATGCGCTCACTGGGGGTGTGTACAGACTCCTTAGGGGATCCTTCATCCCAAACGCTATAATCTGCACGGATAACTCACGTGCTATAGTATCAATATCTGTATCCGTACGGATAACTCACGTGCTATAATAAAGCCTATAAGGCCTGCTGCAGGCGGACAACCCCGATCTACATAATAATAAAGTATATAAAGCCAATATAGTATGTTGCGGCGTGCAACCCTATCCTATAATTATCCTCACAATCAGGCCCTCGGCCTCACTCAGTCATCAATCTCTCCAGTCTCTCGGGTTCACAATATCATGAAACTAGCCCAAAATGATGATATGATGAATCAATAAATAGCAACAAAGACTGAGAGATGATATGAAATGAATGAACATGACTGAGTATGAAATTTCATTTTAAACAAATAATTCAACAGCAATATGACCTTTATGGGTCTCAAATAATCTTGGTATTTTCTATGTAATTTTATGTGTTAAAGAAATTGAGCTGAGAATCATATTAAAAATCATGTTGAGGCTATGTACCAGTATTATTGAGACCCATAAAGGTCATATTGCTGTTGAATTATTTGTTTAAAATGAAATTTCATACTCAGTCATGTTCATTCATTTCATATCATCTCTCAGTCTTTGTTGCTATTTATTGATTCATCATATCATCATTTTGGGCTAGTTTCATGATATTGTGAACCCGAGAGACTGGAGAGATTGATGACTGAGTGAGGCCGAGGGCCTGATTGTGAGGATAATTATAGGATAGGGTTGCACGCCGCAACATACTATATTGGCTTTATATACTTTATTATTATGTAGATCGGGGTTGTCCGCCTGCAGCAGGCCTTATAGGCTTTATTATAGCACGTGAGTTATCCGTACGGATACAGATATTGATACTATAGCACGTGAGTTATCCGTGCAGATTATAGCGTTTGGGATGAAGGATCCCCTAAGGAGTCTGTACACACCCCCAGTGAGCGCATGTACCTACTGAGGGCGAGTGCCGAGCGATTGGGAGAATTGAGTGACTGTGAGGACTGAGTAATTGGGAGGATTGAGTGAATTGATACTCTGAGAAGTATGCATATGGTTTTATCAGTGAGATACATTGCATTGGCATGCACCCATGACATACAAACATAGAGATGTATTTTCCTCACGCTGTACGGTATCACATCATTTATGACTTCTCACACATATTGGCCTACGANCTACGGGCATAATGATGCATTTTTCCACTGGCTATCTGGAATGAAAATAAAATATCTTATCATTGTTAAAAGAATTTTTGGGAAACATTACTGTTTTCAAACTTATTCGTATTTTTGGCAACTTCGATAAACGACTTGGGACTTTCACTAATACACTTGAAAGGCAAAACTATTTTTGAAAATCATGATTTAGCTGAACATTTATTCCTTGGGTTACTTCTTTCATTACTTTCTTTATGTGGTTATGAACTGTTGTTGGTTATTGGAGTTGGACTCTGACCTTGGTACAAGCTCGTCACTACTTTTAACCTAAGGTTAGGTTTGTTACTTATTGAGTACATGTGGTCGGTTGTACTCATACTACACTTCTACACCTTGCGTGCAGATGTTGGCTGCTGATGTTACTGTGTTCGTCAGGAGCTGGATCTAAAGGTGTACCTGCGTTCTGGTTGTAGCTGCCTCTTGTTCATGGTAGCCTTAGATTCATAAAACTCTATTTATGTACTTTTCAAACAAAAGATGTATTTATTTTATACCATCTTTGTAAATTCTATTCTTAGAAGCTCATGATTTGTACTACCAGTGTTTGGGAGAAATGTATAAGATTCAAATATTTCTTTGCTTAAATGCTTTATTAATTGTTATTGGAATTGGTTAGTGGTTAATTAGCTTACCTAGCGGGTTGGGTTAGGTGCCATCACGACTAGTCGAAATTTGGGTCGTGAAAAGAATAATTAGTACCAACTGGAATAAAATGTGCGGATTTAGTCAACCGATCTACAATCACCCAAACAACATCAAACTTCCTCAAGGTCTGTGGGAGCCCAACTATGAAATCCATGATAATAGGCTCCCATTTCCATTCCTTAATTTCAAGTCTCTGAAGCAATCCTCCCGGTCTCTGATGCTCGTACTTTACCTATTGACAATTTAAACACCGAGCTAAAAACCCAACTATATCTTTCTTCATTCTCCTCCACCAATAGTGCTGCCTCAAATCCTTATACATCTTCGCGATACCTGGATGAATAGAGTACTACGAACTGTGAGCTTTATGGAGAATCAACTCACGCAAACCATCTACATTAGGCATACATAGCATGCCCTGCATCCGTAATACACCATCATTTACAATAGTGACTTCCTTGGCATCACCGTTCTGAATTGTGTCCTTAAGGACAAGCAGATGGGGGTTATCATACTGACGTTCTCTGATACGATCATAAAGAGAAGACTGAGAAATCACACAAGCCAAAACTCGGCTCGGCTCGAAAATATCCAATCTGACAAACTAGTTGGCCAATATCTAAGGCTAAAGGCCTCTCTGCTACCAGTAAGTATGCTAAGCTGCCCAAACTCTCCGCCTTACGACTCAAGGAATCGGCCATCACATTAGCCTTTCCGGGGTGATAGAGAATGGTGATGTCATAATCCTTAAGCAACTCCAACCACCTCCGCTGCCGCAAATTAAGATCCTTCTATTTAAACAGATGTTGTAGACTCCGGTGATCGGTATAAACCTCACAATGGACACCATACAAATAATGCCGCCAAACCTTCAAGGCATGAACAATAACTGCTAATTCAAGGTCGTGGACTAGATAATTCTTCTCATGTACCTTTAACTGACTGGACGCATAGGTAATCACCCTACCGTCTTGCATCAGCACTGCACCGATACCAATACGCGATGCGTCACAATATACAGTATAGGACCCTGAACCTGTATACAACACCAATATTGGGGTTGTAGTCAAAGTCGTCTTGAGCTTCTGAAATCTCCCTTCACACTCATCCGACCACATGAACGGAGCACCTTTCCGGGTCAAATTAGTCAAAGGCGATGCAATAGACAAGAAACCCTCCACAAAGCGACGATAATAACCGGCCAAGCCGAGAAAACTCCGAATCTCAGTAGCCTGGACTACCTATATCTTCTTCGGATCCACCTTAATTGCTTCACTAGACACTATGTGTCCCAAGAATGCCACTGAACTAAGCCAGAACTCACATTTAGAGAATTTGGCATTCAATCTCCCCTCTCTCAGCCTCTGTAATACAATACCCAAGTGATGTGCATGCTCCTTCTGGTTACGTGCGTACACCAGAATATCATCAATAAATACCATGACAAATGAATCAAGATACAGCTAGAATACGCTATTCATCAAGTGCATAAATGTTGCTGGGGCGTTGGTCAGCCCAAAAGACATCATGAGAAATTCTTAGTGACCATAACAGGTCCTGAATGCCGTCTTTAGAATATCCAAATCCCGAATTTTCAACTGATGATACCCCGATCTCAAATCAATTTTGGAGAATACCCTCGCTCCCTGAAGTTGGTCAAATAAATCATCAATACGTGGCAAAGGATATTTGTTCTTGATTGTAACTTTGTTCAGTTGTCTGTAATTAATGCATATCCGTATAGTACCATCTTTATTTTTCACAAACAAAATCGGTGCACCCCAAGGTGACACACTAGGCCTAATAAACCCATTATCAAGGAGTTCCTGAAGTTACTCTTTCAATTCTTTCAATTCAGCCGGTGCCATACGATACAGAGGAATGGAAATGGGCTGAGTTCTCGACACCAAGTCAATACTGAAATCAATATCCCTGTCGGATAGCATGCCCACCAGGTCTGTAGGAAATACATCCGGAAAGTCTCGCACGATCGGTACTGAATCAATAGCAGGAGTATCTGCATCAACATCTATCACAAAGGCCAAATATGACAAACACCCCTACCCAAACCATACGTTGGGCCTTCAAATAGGAAATTACCCTGCTGGGAACATAATCTAGCGAATCTCTCCACTTGACCTTCGACAACCCTGGCATTGCTAATGTCATGGTTTTTGCATGACATTCTATAATAGCATAACATGGAGACAACCAATCTATACCCAGAATTACATCGAAATCAACCATACTGAGCAATGAAAGATCAACTCTAGTCTCCAGCTCCCCAATAGTTACCACACACGATCGATACACACGGTCCACAATAATAGTATCGCCCACCAACGTGGATACACGAACAGGTGAAACTAAGGACTCACGAGGCATGTTCAGATAATGAGCAAAATACGATGATACATACGAATTTGTGGAACTAGAGTCAAATAATATAGAAGCCTCCCCGCGCCACACTAAAATAGTACATGTGATTACTGCATCTGGCCTGGCAAAAAAAGCATAGAATCGGGCCTGACCGCTACCTGATCGGCCTCCCCCTCTTGGGCGACCCCTAGCTAACTGAGCCCTACCCTGAGCTGGCTGGGTGGGTAGCAAAGTAACTGGTGCTGAAGTTGTAGTCTGACTCCTCTTATTCACTAGACCTCTCGGGCGACGAGGACACTGCCCCCACATATGCCCAAACTCCCCGTACTTAAAGCAGCTCCCCGGTATTGGTGGTGGTGCGTACTGAATCGGGCCCTGAGAACCAGAATAACTACTAGAAGCACCTGGTGCAAATGAACCCTGAACTGAAGGGGCACGGGATGAACTCTGGGCTGGAAGGGCACCGAGAGATGGCTGACCTTGATGAGAACTGTATGAACCATGGCTGGATGATGCACCACGGTGAACTGTACAACCCGTCTGAGCATGCCTGTAAGGACGACCCCTGTCGCGATAAAACTGACCCCCTAAAGGAACACCGCTGAAATCAACTTGTCCACGAGGCCTCTTGGCCTCCCTCTCACCACACTCCTGACTATGGACTACCTCTATCTGCCGAGCAATGTCAACCACCTCGTCAAAAGTAGCACCAGATACCCTCTCCCTAGTCATAAGTAACCGCAACTGATATGTGAGGCCATCAATGAATCTCCTAATCCTCTCCCTATTAGTGGGAACCAACCAAATGGCGTGACGAGCCAATTCAAAAAACCTCATCCCGTACTGGGTCACAGACATGCCATCCTACCAATGCTGCTCAAACTATCTGCGCAGCTCCTCCCTGCGAGACTGCGACACAAACTTCTCCAAAAAGAGAACAGAAAACTCTTGCCATGTAACCTCCGACCATCTAAAGCCAGCCCTAGAAAACTAAAAAGTACTGAACGAGACCCCAATAGTCTCCAGAATACCCGTTGTCCGAAGCATCCACTGGCTTATACTAAAATCCCTGAGCATCCTCTAACTCAGCACCACTAAATGTTGGAGGTCGAAGCCTCCCAAATCTCTCAAGTCTCCTCTGCTCATCATTTTCCATAACAGGGACTACCGGGGCCTGAACAACTGCAACTGGTTGGGCTGGTAGTGCCCCCGGTATCTGAAGTCCCTACACTACCTGCTCTGGAATATGAGCAACAGAGGTATGAGTACTTCCCCGGCCTCAGAAATGGATGGTGCGGCCTGAGCCGAAACCACCTGAGCAAAGCCAGTGCAAACTGTCAATATCTGTGCTAGAGCCTCCTGAATGCCTGGAATCACAATAGGTATAGCTGGTGTCTGAGCTGGTCCTGTTGGCTCAGCTATATCTGAAATATGATCTTGAGCTGGAGCAATTGGTGGTGCTAGAGGTGTTGCTCCAACTGCTGTATGAGCTACACCTCGACCTCTACCACAGCACGACCTCTTGCGGCCCTAGCTGGTAGCACAGGTGGCTGACCGTCTGATCCGGTAGTACGTGTCCTCACCATCTGTGAGAGAATAGAATAACAGAAATTTAGTTTCTGGAATCAACAATTTCGCATGATAGAATACAAGAAAGTGAAGTTTTCCTAAGGGTTCGACAGCCTCTGGAAGATAAGTACAGACGTCTCTGTACCGATTCGCAAGACTCTACTAAACCTGCTCATGACACGTGAGACCTATGTAACCAAGGCTCTGATACCAACTTATGACGACCTGAAATCTCATCCGTCGTGATGGCGCCTATTTCAATAATAGACAAGCCGACGACATCAATAACCCACAATTTCTTTTAAATACGGAAAACATAAGTACTGGATATAAATACACTCTCAAAATCCGGTGTCACTAAGTACATATGCCTCTATGAATTACAAGTCTGGAAAGCATGGTCTATAATAGTCTGAGACCAAATACAGTAAATAATGAGATAGGGAAGGAAAGACAAGGTCTGCAAAATACGGTAGCTACCTCTGAATCTCCGAAAACTCAACTGTGCGAAAGAATCAACACCCACTGTGTCCGGGATCACCTCGATCTGCACACGAAGTGCAGGGTGTAGTATGAGTACAACCAACTCAGTAAGTAACAATAATAAATAAGAACTAAAAGTAGTGACGAGCTTCACAGCTAAGTCCAAATACAGTAATTTTCAACACAAAAAGGGTAGGCATGCTTTATAGTTCAACATTTAACATTCCACAGTAATTTCATATCAACTTCGACTGAAATAGAAGATAGTGTCTTTCAGAAATTTCCAAAATAGTGATAAATGACAGCTGAAATGCAGCAATAATGAAAGCAATGCATCCTCTCAGAGTAACAATCACTCAGTCCTCCCATTCACTCCAACCTCCCAGTCACTCATTCCTCACAGTGACTCATTCCTCACAGTCACTCATTCCTCTCAATCACTCAGTACTCGACACTCGACACTCGCGCTCAGTACGTACCTGCGCTCACTGGGAATGTGTACACACTCCAGAGGGCTCCTTCAGCCCTAGCGCTATAACAAGCCAATCATGGTATATAACAATGAAACATGCTGCGGCGTGCAGCCCGATCCCATAAATATCCTCACAATCAGTCTTTCGGCCTCACTCAGTCATCAACCTTTTTAGTCTCTCAGGCTCTCAGAAATCATGATAAGCAACCCAAATAGAAATGATATGATGCATCAATAATGAACAATAAAGACTAAGATGAAATATGCAAATAAAACTGTGACTGAGTGCAAAACAATAATTTAGCAGATAATTCCACAAATACACGATCTCTGTGGGTCCCAATAGTGTAAACACACGGTTTAAACATGATTTATAGTTCGATTTCTCTAAAACGCAGAAAAGGTACATATATCAACAGATTATTCAACTATATGGTTCCATAAAATTTACAAGTCACAATTCCTACAGTGCATACCCACACGCCCCTCACCTAACATGTACGACACCTCAAAACTAATCACATAACACATAATCTGGGGTTTCATACCTTGAGGACCAAATTTAGAATTATTACTTACCTCAAGCCATGTAATTCTTTATTCTGCAATACCTTTGCCTCGTGAATCTGCCTCCAAACGCCTCGAATCTAGTCACAAATAATCCGATTCAGTCAATAAAAATTATAGGAATTAATTCCGTATGAAAATATAAATTTTCCATAAAAATTCGAAATTTCACCCAAAAATCGCCTGTAGGGGACCACATCTCGGAACCCGACAGAAGTTACAAAATTTGAAAGCCCATTCAACCACGAGTCTAACCATACCAATTTTACCTAATTCCGATATCAACTCGACCCTCAAATCTTCAAATTAAACCAAAAGGGTTTTCTAAACTTTCATCCACCCATTAAATGTTAAAAATAACCATGGATTCGGCTAATTTAACTAATAATGAGTTAAGAACACTTATCCCGTTGTTTTTCTTTAAAATCTCCCAAAAATCGCCTCTTCCCGAGCTCTAATCCGTCAAAAATAGAAAATGGGACGAAGTCCCTTCTTCGCGAACGCAACAAGTCCCTCGAGTTCGCGAAGCCCAAAATTGTGCTATCCAACATTTCCCTTCGCAAACGCGAGTCACAGATCGCGAACGCAATGCTTTACCGAGCTTCCCTTCGTGAACGCGAAGGCAAAAATCCTCACTAACTATTTTCCCTTTCGCGAATGCGATACCCAATCGCGAACGCGATGAATAACCTCTCCTGCCCCCAGCTCCTCTTCGCGAATGCAAGACCCCAGTCGCGAACGCGAAGAGCAAATCTTTCCTGCCTCAAGTTCCCCTTCGCGCATGCCAGAACCCACTCGCGAACGCGAAGAAAGAAACCAGACACAGGCATAAGAAAATTTCAGCAGCTGTTTAAGTCAAATTTTTGATTCGTTATCCATCGAAAACTCACCCGAAGGCCCTCAAATACTCCAACAAGTCCTAAAACATCATACGAACTTAGTCGAAACCTAAAAGCACATCAAACAACGCTAGAATCACCAATCACACCCCAATTCAAGCTTAACGAAAACTAACGAATTCCAACTTCTACATTCGATGCCGAAACCTTTCAATTCAATTCCGATTGACCTCAAATTTTGCACACAAGTCATAAATGACATAACGAAGCTGTGAAAATTTTCAGGACTGGATTCCGACTCTGATATCAAAAAGTCAACTCCCCGGCCAAACATCCAAACTTAAATTTGTGTTTTAGCCATTTCAAGCCTAATTTAACTACGGACTTTCGAATAATTTTCTGGACACTCTCCTAAGTCCAAAATCAGCATCAGGAGCTATTGGAATCATTAAAACTCTATTCCGGGGTTGTTTACACATAAGTCGACATCCGGATACTATTTTAACTTAAGTTTTAAACCTTGGAACTAAGTGTTTCAATTCATTCCAAAACCTCACCAGACTTGAACCAATCACCCCGGCGAGTCACATAATAACTGTAAAGCATAAATTGAGCAGTAAATTAGGGAACCGAGTTGTAATTCTCAAACGACCGGCCGGGTAATTACAGATTGTTAAGGTAAATATTATTAAAATGCTCACTCTATATAAGACTTAATGATGTATATAGTCGGATTGAACATTACAAGCCATTAAGCATAATATAGCCAGTTGTTAATTTTTTTTTAAAAATTCAATTAAAAAAATAATTATTATAAATTTTGTTATTTTAAGAACTAAAATTTTAATATGGTCGATATATGAAGGATATAACAAAAATAAGATACAACTACATCTAGCATATTTCTGTTAAAATCATCAGAAAATATACTAAATTGTGCATAAGTGCACAATTTAAGTTTATTTTTTAAGCAGAGAAAAATATGTTACATTTATAAAAATATAAAAAACTTTTTAAACTCTTTTTTATCTTATTAGTATCTCGACACATGCGTTGCACGTTTATTCCATATAACTTTTCACAAAATATGTATCGAAATAATTGTGAGAAAATATATTTTAAAAATTATTTAACCATGAATTTTATCAAATACCAAAAAATGCATTGAAAATTATTTTAGAAAGAAATTAGACACATATCGTTCATTTCCTGACAGGAAAGGATGCATTTAGTTTAAATCTCCTTTTTGTTCTTTCTTTGTTGGTTTTTGTTAGAAAAGCTCCTGCTACGTTCAAATGTTTAGCCCCTTAAAAAGTAAGATATTTCTCTAGAATCTAACTTATATTAAAAATCCAATTCTAACTAATTATCGAGAGCAAAATCTTGCTCACATAGCCATACGTGAAACATCATTAATTATACTACCATAATTGCTACAATATTTCTGAGTGACCTCAATTAAAATAGACTCCAAAATTTTTACATATACAGTCCAGAAATTATACACCAAATAAAGAAAAAAGGAAAAAGAAGATGAAAACTTTACATGAACCTGTCACGACCCAAAATCCAACTAGTCATGATGGCATCTAACCCAACCCGCTAGGTAAGCCAGTTAACCACTAACCAATTCCAATAATAATTAATAAAGCAATTAAGTAAAGAAAATATCTGAATCTTATACGTTTCCAAGGACTGGTAGTACAAATCATGAACTTTTAAGAATAGAGTTTACAAAGCGGAAATGAAGTAAATACATCATTTGTTTGAAAAATACATTAACAGAGTTTTATAGATATAAGGCTACCATTAATAAGAGGCAGCTACAACCGGGACGCAGGTACATTTTCAAATCCATCTCCTATCGAACACAGCAACATCAGCAGTCAGTATCTGCACGCAAGATGCAGAAGTGTAGAATGAGTACAACCGACCCCATGTACTCAATAAGTAACAAACCTAACCTTAGGGTGAAAGTCGTGACGAGTTAACAAAAAGGACGGGTCCAACACCAATATTTCACAACAGTTCATAATAGTATAGTACAAGTAACAAACGAGTATCTCAGAAATAAAAGGCTCAGTTCGTTCACAGTTCCGGAAAAATAGGCATTTCTTTTCAAGTATCTCACTGAAAACCCAAATCTTTTACCGAAAAAGCCAAAATAAGGGTAAGTTTGAAAACTGTGATTTTTTTCAAAACTTCTTTCAACAATAAATAAGATGTTTCATTTTCCTTTCAGATAGCAAGTGTAAGATGTCTCTCTATGGACATATGTAATAATGTATGAGACGTCATAATGTGATACTATACAACATGAGGAAAACTGCATCTTTATGCCTGTATGTCAAGTGTGTATGCCAAATGCGATGCAAATCAGTGATAAAAATCATATGCATACTCTCAGAGTATCAATTCACTCAGTCCTCCCAATCACTCGGCACTCGGCGCACGGCACTCAGCACTCGCACTCAGTAGGTACCTGTGCTCACTGGGGGTGTGCAGACTCCGGAGGGGCTCATACAACCCAAGCGCTATAATCCGCACGCACAACTTACGTGCTGCACGGACAACTCACGTGCCATAATATAAATATCTCGAATCACACGGACAACTCACGTGCTATAGTATGCCAATATGACCCGCTGTGACGTGCATCCTGATTCCATAATCATCCTCACAACCAGGCCCTCGGCCTCACTCAGTCATCAATCTCTCCAGTGTCTCAGGCTCACAATGTCATGATACTAGTCCGAAAATAATGATATGATGCATCAATAAATAACAACAAAGACTGAGATATGATATGCATGTGAATGCGTATGACTGCGTATGTAATGCAATGAAAGCAGATTACACAATGACAGAAATGACCTCAGTGGGTCCCAATAGGATAAACATGTAGCCTAGACATGGCTTCTAACATAATCATAGCTCGATACTCTAGTACGTAGAGATTTTATAATTTCAGACAAGTTCAGGTAAGTACACAGTACCACAGAAAAAAAAATAAAAATCATAGTTAACACGGTGCACGCCCACACGCCCGTCGCCTAGCATGTGCGTCACCTCAAAATCAAACACATAACACGTATATTTAGGTTTCATACCCTCAGCTCCAAGATTAGAAGAGTTACTTACCTCGAACAAGCTAATTCCAACATCGAGCAAGCCAAGCGATGCTCCAAAATGGCATCCCGCACGTTCCGACTTCCGAACGCCTCGAAACTAACCGAAAACAACTTAAATACATCAAAAACTGCTACAGGAACCAATCCCGATCGAAAAAGATCAAATCTTGAATCAAAAGCCCAAAACCGGCCAAAAACCCAACCCTGGCCCGCACCTCAAAACCCGATAAAATTTACAAAATACAACAACCCATTGAATTATAAGTCCAACCATACTAGTTTCTACTCAAATCCGACTCCAATTCGATGTTCAAAACTCAAAAATTCATATTATGAAATTTTAGGCCAAAACTCCCAATTTCCTCTATAAAATTCACAATCCAATTCCCAAAAACGAAGATAGATTTGTGATATAAAATAAAAAATGAGTAGAGAACACTTACCCCGGTCCACAAGATGAAATTTGCTTCAAGAATCGCCTCAATCCGAGTTCCATAGCTCTAAAAAGGCAAAAACGTTCGAAAGATTCGAAATAGAGTACTTTATAATCTGCCCAGGCATCCTCTTACGCGAACGAGGGAAAACCATCGCGTTCACTATGAACAAAAGACACACTGCCACAAAAGACTCTACGTGTTCGCGATACACCCCACGCGAACGCGATGACCACTGCTGCCAAAGATTCGCGAATACGACTCATATTAGGCGACCGCGATGAAATATTCCCCAGCTCCAGTTGCCAAACCTCAACACTACGCGAACGCGATCCTTCATACGCGAACGCGAAGAAGACTTTCCCCCAACTCTACCCGAATGTGTAACATACTTCGCGATTGCAAAGAACAATTACTGCTGCCATCAAAATACACTACCTATTCGCGAAACTTGCCACGTGAACGCGATGAAGAAATGTGATACCAGACACCAGCACTGAAAACATGAAGGAAAATAGCCCGAAATCATTCTGAACCACGCCCGAGCCCCTCGGGACCCCGCCCAAACATACCAACAAGTCCCATAACATAACAGAGACAAATGTGAGGCGTCAAAACACACATAACAATAGCAAAACGACGAATCACACCTCAATTCAAAATCAATAAACTTTGAAACTTCAAACTTTCGTAACTGATGCCGAAATCACCCAATGAAGCTAACAGGACCATCAAAATTCCAATCTGAGGTCAAATGCTAAAAGGTCAAACTTGGTCAACTCTTTCGAATTTAAAGCTCCCTAATTGAGAATCATTCTTCCAAATCAGTCCCGATTAACTTGAAAACCAAAATCGACGATTCACATAAGTCATAATACATCATACCGAGCTACTCATGCCCGTAAACTACCGAGCGAAGTGCAAATGCTCAAAACGACCGGTTGGGTCATTACATTCTCCCCCACTTAAACATACATTCGTCCTCGAACGTGTCCAGAGTTGTTCTCAAAGCCATCAACTGTCATGTAACCTTACCATGCACACACCCGGGGGTGATCCCCCGTCACTCTATTCCATATAGGTCCAACAACACAACATAACTGAAAATCATTACTCCAACCTTAGCCCATAAGCCTTAGAATCCAATTTCCAACATCCAGAATTTCTATAAGGTCAGAATCTCGCATCTACACACTGTATAATTCCGAACAAGCTGTAACCATAACCCAAGATGTAATCACATGATATACCGCATAACTCAAATACTCATAGCAATAATTTCTAATCATAGTGGCTGCTCAAACCACCCAATATCGGTAATAAACCTCATGTCAAACAAAACCTCATTCTAAAACCTCCGTACATTGTCGATGATGAAAGAAACACGCAGAACTCATAACCATTCATCAGATCAACCAATCGTGGAATTCCCTCTCATTCGACAAGAACTATAGCCAAATAATAAGCCGACTTTCGATATTATCCTTCCAAACATGTTGTAATCAATTTCGATAGTATCCATCCTAGGTCCAATGATCTCATCTCATCCAACACGACCACTCTAGTGACATGCCACATCAATGCAATCTAAAGCCATAACCCGTGCAATCCGTGCACCAATAAGTAACATTCCAAATATACTCAAATCTTGGAAAACTGACTCAGACGGGAGAACTGTCCCGCAAGCTCAACAAGTACCACCACAACGCAATGCTAAGAACCTATCACACCGTAGAATCAAAACACACGAATCTAACATAAGGGATCATATCTCAACATAACTCCGCTATAATGCGTGACTCCATCCAAACACTGGTCCATATGAAATACCTCAGCCACCATGCTCAAAATTAATAACCACGCAAAATTCGACATCAAGAACCCAAAGTGCATTACCATAACCCCGAAGAGCAAATAACACAATACCACAATCCGGAAAGAACATAGCCAACGCGCAAACAATCACGCAATACTCAAATA
Organism: Nicotiana otophora; assembly: GCA_000715115.1. Lineage (NCBI taxonomy): Eukaryota > Viridiplantae > Streptophyta > Magnoliopsida > Solanales > Solanaceae > Nicotiana > Nicotiana otophora. Next base: position 130,012 of record AWOL01S0001060.1, on the reverse strand, counting down.
CTCATCTCGCTCAAATTTCGCTATAAAGCCCAAATAGAACCACACCGTGTGTGCATCTAACCCACGAATCGCAACCCCTCGTAGCATAGAAGAGTAACTCACATATCATTTCAGAACACAAATAAGCTCAACAGCAACTGAATGGTACATCCCTCAACAATAGCAGTACGAAGCCATCCAATCCGACTCGATGTAGAATACCCATCCTAGTTGGCCTACCAATGGACCCTAAATCAACTCTGGTCACCTATAAATAGATAAATAACCTTCCGAAAGTCCACAATGACTGAATCATAATGCATATTATCATTTGGCTAGCTTTGGCCACAACCTCACAGCCCACAACCATGAAACAATCTACTCCTGAGAACTCCCAGTCTCCAAATCTATTAAACACACGAATCACCATATCAGATCCTAACTCCACCGCCCGAATGTCTAACACATCCCTCATACATAATCATCCCACGAGGAATACTTCTAAAAATGTTCTGTGTCACATAGCAAAATTTGAATATCAGCAGTCGATCAACCAGGAGAGTGCCACAGTACTCGTGAAATATCCATAAATCAAAACACATTGCCCCTTCTGAAATATATACTCTCATCAAGCCATACCGATTAGTAATATCAGTTACCTAGTCATATGAAATTGTCCATGTTGCCTACGAATCTATGCCCTTCCCTTCCAAACAGACTTGTGACCTTGCACATGCAAATCTCAATTCCACACAACACCGCATCTATTATGCCATCCTGTGAAGAGTATAAGAATATCATAATCAACTCTGAGTCCTAAGCAGAATACATACCCGATCAGTCAGAAAACTTCTATTTGATATCATCCCAGAGAAATCCCAATACACAACATGTTCATTATGCCGGTAGGAAATATACTCCTCGAACCGAGGTAAAAACCATTGAGAACTCTTCGAAACCCATTTGCACATAACCAAGCTATCAGAACCGAATCTCTCTAACTCAGCCCATCCATGCAGGTCGCCAAAACCCAAGAGCATTGCCACGAAACATCTGTGGAGACTAGCCACATCATAAGTACCCAAAAAACCGATTATATCCATTACTATTATGATCCAACCTACTACCACGCTGTTCTATTTCTCCAAGTACCTTCCAAATTACCTTCAAATTGATACTTCTCATTGCTAGAACACCATGATCCTTAACCAAAATTCACCACACAAGAGACCCTAGTATAAAACTACAACGCCCTAAGGCCCATAAGCTGCTAACTTCCCTCTTAAGCACCCCAAAGCACTACAACCGCGACACCCACTCTAAAGAGACCTTATGTGAACCAAAAACTGTTTCCTTCACCTTCTTGATGCTTAAATGCATAATCCACAATGGTATAAAAATGCCACAAGTCTCGACACCATCTAATGTAACTCTCAGTTTCTAGCCATATACAAATCTTGAAAATTCCAAATTGCTACATATAAATATTGAATCCATTAGAACCATTCTCGAGAGTCACCACTCTACTCAAATCTCAATTAAACTGACCAAACGGACCGAACGGCCTGTGCCCCATTAGCACACCAACACCCAAGGGAGTAACCCACACTCCTAAGCAACTGAGCAGATTCCTACTCCATGTACACTACACCCTTCACGACCCATAGAGTGTAATACAACCTGTATTCCAAATTTCCTTTACCTCAGTCATCCTCGATCCCGACCTCTACATGTCATAACTGATTCACCAGTATACCCCGAACCGAAACTAATACAACACATAAACATGCAGTCAACTCGTCGATAACAGACTCCCCCACTTGGCTCAAAGCCATGGAATAAAATATCTGATTACCTAAAATAACCATACCCCATTACTACCATAATACTGCAGTGATATTACACTAAATCCATCATCCGCTCATGCAACACAAACCATCTAGTACCTCAAATCATCTGCAAATCTCGCGTTCATCCTCATGATGGTTAAGCCAACTTTCACAAGCGAATAATGCATAAAATAAAAGAAACCAAGTTTCAGCTAAACATGTAAAAACAATTAACAGGAGAAAGTCAAGAAAATTTAAAGTTGTAAATCAGATCAATGATGGAGAATATAACAAGATTTAATAATTTAATTAATATGCAACAGTGATCTACACAATTTAAAATATAATCTTTCACATTTAGCCCGTGTACACACTCATCACCTCGTATACACGACTTTCATCACATTACAATTATCACATCAATACAAATCCTAGGGGAAATTTCCTCCACACAAGGTTAGAGAAGTCACTTACCTCGACTTGCTCCAGTTTAATAAAGTAGTATGCCTTTTCCTCGATTTTTCGACTCCAATAGACTCGAATCTAGTCATAATTAATTCGATACAGTCAACAAAAATTATAAAATCAATTCCATAAGAAAATACTATATTTTTCAATAAAAATCCGAAATTAATTCGAAAATCGCCCGTGGGACCCACGTCTCGGAATCCAGCAAACATTACGAAATATGAACGCCCATTCAACCACGAGTCTAACCATACTAAAATGACTAAAATCCGACCTCAACTCGACCTCCAAATCTTCAAATCTTATTTTCAAATCCCTGATTTATACCTCAAAAACATGTAATCTAGTCGGATTATTCGATGATAATTCAATATTATGGAGTAGAAATGATCACAAGGGACTTACCTCATGTTTTTCCGTGAATTCTCTCTGAAAATTGCCCAAAACCGTGTTAAAAATGTCCAAAATGACAAAAATGTCGGAACCCCTCTAGTTTTGTAATCTGGTCAGTGCTTTCGCACTTGCGATGCACGTGACCGCATCTTTGCTTTCGCAGATGCGAAGAACTCCCTCACTTCTGCGACTAGCTTCACTTCTGCGATCCCTTGTCCGCATCTGCGGTCCCGAAGATGTGGTATTTTTCTTTGCACTTGCGATCACTGCTCCACTCTTCCTTTTCCGCTTTTGCGCTCTCACGCTCGCTTCTGCGAGCCAAATTCCGCAGGTGCACTTGCATTAGCTGGCAGCAGCAAGTTTCAATTGTTCTAAATCCAAATTTATTCTGTTAACCATCCGGAACTCACTCGAGGCCCCCCGGGACCTCAACCAAACATACCAACAAGTCCTAAAATATCATACAAACTTAGTCGAATCTTCAAATCACATCAAATAACACTAAAATCACAAATCACACCCCAATTCAAGCTTAATGAAACTTAAGAATTTCCAAGTTCTACATTCGATGCCGAAACCTATCCAATCAAGTCCAATTGGCCTCAAATTTTGCACACAAGTCATAAATGACATAACGGAGCTATGAAAACTTTCAGAACTGGATTCTAATCCCGATATCAAAAGGTCAACTCCCCGATCAAACTTCCAAACTAAAATTTCCTATTTTAGCCATTTCAAGCCTAATTTAACTACGAATTTTCAAATAAAATTCCGAACACACTCTTAAGCCCAAAATTACCATACGGAGCTGTTGGAATTATCAAAATTTTACTCCGGGGTCGTTTGCACATAAGTCGGCATCCGGTCACTATTTGAACTTAAGCTTTAAAACTTGGAACTAAGTTTTTCAATTCATTCCAAAACCTCACCGGACCTAAACATATTACTGCGGCAAGTCATATATCAGTTATAAAGTACAGAATGATCAATAAATAGGGGAATGGGGCTACAACTTTTAAAACGACTGGCCGGGTCGTTACAGAATCATACCCAATTCAAGCCTAATGAACTTTGAAACTTTCAATTTCTACAATCGACGCTGAAGCCTAACAAATCACGTCTGATTGACCTCAACTTTTGCACACAAGTCCTAAATGACATAACGGAGCTATGAAAATTTTCAGAACTAGATTCTGACTCCGATATCAAAAAGTCAACTCCCCATTCAAATTTCCATACTTAAATATCTATCATAGCCTTTTCGAGCCTAATTTAGCTACAGACTTCCAAATAATTTTACGGACATGCTCCTAAGTCAAGAATTACCATACAGAGCTATTGGAATCATCTAAACTCTATTCCGGGGTCGTTTACACATAAGTCGACATCCAGTTACTATTTTAACCTAAGCTTTAAACCTTGAAACTTAGTATTCCAATTCATTACAAAACCTCACCGGACCCGAACCAATCACCCTAGCGAGTCACATAACAACTGTAAAGCATAAATTGGACAATAAATGGGGAAACGGGGTTATAATACTCAAAACGACCGTCCAGGTCGTTACATTCTCCCCCCTCTTAAACAAACGTTCGTCCTCGAGCGGGTTTAGAATCATACCTGGAGTCTCAAATAGGTGTGGTATTTGCTCCGCATCTCCTGCTCAATCTCCCAAGTAGCTTCTCCGACTGGATGGCCTCTCCATTGTACCTTCACTGATGCTATGTTCTTTAACCTCAGCTTTCGAGCCTGCCGGTCTAAAATGGCTACCGGCTCCACATCATACATCAAATGACCGTCTAACTGCATTGTACTGAAATCCAGAATATGAGACAGATCCCCGACATACTTTCAGAGCATGGATACATGGAATACTGGATGAACATCTGATAGACTAGGTGGCAAAGCAAGTTCATAAGCCACCTCTCCAATTTTCTTAAGTATTTCAAAAGGCCCAATATATCGAGGGCTCAACTTGCCCTTCTTCCCAAACCTCAACACACCCTTCATGGATGAAATCTTGAGCAGATCCTTTTCCCCAACCATGTAAGCAACATCACGGATCTTCCGGTGAACATAGCTCTTCTTTCTAGACTGCGCCGTGCGAAGCCGCTCATGAATTAATTTAACCTTCTCCAAAACATCCTGAACCAAATCAGTACCCAATAGTCTAGTCTCACCCAGCTCAAACCAACCCATCGAAGACCGCCACCGTCTCCTATATAAAGCCTCATACGGAGCCATCTAAATGCTCGTTTGGTAGCTGTTGTTGTAAGCAAACTCTACCAGTGACAGAAATTAATCCCAAGAACCCCCAAAATCAATGACACAAGCGCGTAGCATGTCTTCCAAGATCTAAATGGTGCGCTCGGTATGTCCGTCCATCTGAGGGTGAAATGTTATACTCAACTGAACCTATATGCCTAATTCTCGTTGCACTGCTCTCCAAAACTGTGATGTAAACTTGCTTTCCCCGATCGGAAATGATAGACACTGGCACACCGTGTAGGCAAACAATATCGCGGATATAAGTCTCAACCAATCGCTCCGAAGAATAATTAGTACCAACTGGAATAAAATACGCGGATTTGATCAACCAATACACAATCAGCCAAACAACATCAAACTTCCTCAAAGTCCGTAAAAGCCCAACTACGAAATCCATGGTAATGCGCTCCCATTTTCACACCAGAATTTCAAGTCTCTGAAGCAATCCTCCCGGTCTCTGATGCTCGTATTTCACCTTTTGACAATTTAAACACCGAGCTACAAACCCAAATATCATTCTTCATTTCCCTACACCAATAGTGCTGCCTGAAATCCTGATACATCTTCACGGTACCTGGATGTATGGAGTACCGCAAACTGTGAGCTTTCTGGAGAATTAACTCACGCAAACCATATACATTAGGCACACATAGCATGCCCTGCATCTGTAATACACCATCATCTACAATAGTGACTTCCTTGGCACGACCGTGCTGAATCGTGTCCTTAAGGACAAGCAGATGGGGATCATCATACCGGCGCTCTCTGATGCGATCATATAAAGAAGACCGAGAAACCACACAAGCCAAAACTCGACTCGGCTCGAAAATGTCCAATCTAACAAACTAGTTGGCTAAGGCCTGAAAATCCAAGGCTAAAGGCCTCTCTGTTACCGGTAAGTATGCTAAGCTGCCCAAACTCTCCGCCTTACGACTCAAGGTATCAGCCACTACATTGGCCTTGAGTGGTGATATCATAATCCTTAAGAAACTCCAACCACCTTCGCTGCCGCAAATTAATATCCCTCTATTTAAACAGATGATGTAGACTCCGGTGATCGGTATAAACCTCACAATGGACACCGTACAAATAATGCCCCCAAATCTTCAAGGCATGAACAATAGCTGCTAACTTAAGGTCGTGGACCGGATAATACTTCTCATGTACCTTTAATTGTCTGGACACATAGGCAATCACCCCACCGTCTTGCATCAGCACTGCGCCAAGACCAATACGCGATGCGTTACAATACACAGTATAAGACCCTAAACACGTAGGCAACACCAATACTGGGACTGTAGTCAAAGCCGTCTTCAGCTTCTAAAATCTCTCTTCAAACTCATCCGACCACTTGAATGGGGCACTTTTTTGGGTCAATTTAGTCATAGATGTCGCAATATACGAGAAACCCTCCACGAAGCGACGATAATAACCAGCCAAGCCGAGAAAACTCCGAATCTCAATAACTAAAGATGGCTTGGGCCAACTCTGAACTGCCTCTATTTTCTTCGGATCCACCTTAATCCCTTCACTAGACACTATGTGTCCCAAGAATTCCACCGAACTAAGCCAAAACTCACACTTAGAGAATTTGGCATATAGTTTCTCCTCTCTCAGCCTCTGCAATACAATACCCAAGTATTGTACATGCTCCTCCTGGCTACGTAAGTACACCAGAATATATCATCAATAAATACCACGACAAATGAGTCAAGATACGGTTGGAATACGCTATTCATCAGGTGCATAAATGTTGCTGGGGCATTGGTTATCCCAAATGACATCACAAGAAATTCATAGTGACCATAACAAGTTCTGAATGTCGTTTTTAGAATATCTGAATCCTGAATTTTTAATTGGTGATACCTCGATCTCAAATCAATTTTGGAGAATACCCTCGCTCCCTGAAATTGGTCAAATAAATCATCGATACGTGGCAAAGGATACTTGTTCTTAATTGTATCTTTATTCAACTGTTTGCAATCAATGCATATCCGCATAGTACCATCTTTATTTTCCACAAACAAAACAAGTGCACCCCAAGGTGACACACTAGTCCTAATAAACCCCTTATCAAGAAGTTCCTAAAGTTGCTCTTTCAATTCTTTTAACTTAGCTGGTGTCATACGATATGGAGGAATAGAAATGGGTTGAGTGCCCAACACCAAGTCAATATCGAAATCAATATCCCTGTCGGGCGGCATACCCGGCAGGTCTGCAGAAAATACATCCGGAAAGTCCCTCACTACCGGTACTGAATTAATAGTAGGAGTACCTACATCAATATCTCTCACTAAAGCCAAATATGACAAACACCCCTTCTCAACCATACGTTGGGCTTTCAAATAAGAAATTACCCTGCTGGCAAATTCGGCATCGCCAACATCATAGTTTTTGCGTGACAGTCCAGGATAGCATGATATGGAGACAACCAATCCATACCCAGTGTTATATCGAAATCAACCATACTGAGCAATAAAGATCAACTCTAGTCACATGTCCCCCAATAGTTACCACACACGACCGATACACACGATCCACAATAATAGTATCGCCCACCGGCGTAGATACACGAACAGGTCATATCCAGATAATGAGCAAAATACGATGATACATATGAATAAGTGGAACCAGGGTAAAATAATATAGAAGCCTCCCTGTGGCACACTGAAACAATACCTGTGATCACTGCATCTGAAGAAACAATATCTGACCCGGTAGGAAAAGAATAAAATCGGGCATGACCACCACCTGGTCGGCCTCCCTCTCTCGGGCGACCCCTACCTGACTGAGCCACACTCGAGCTGGTTGGGCAGGTTGGTAACTGCTAGTGTTGGTGCCGTCGGCCAAGAACTCTGATGTGGAGCCCCACTCAATAGCCTAGGACAATCTTTCTTGTAATGACCAAATTCTCTGCACTCGAAACAACCCATCATTTGACAGAACAGCTGCTCCTGATAACCCAAGGAATTACTTGTAGAATCCTGAGCGGACGAGGCATGATGAGAGATTTGCGCTGGTAGTGCACTGAATGAAGACTGGCCTGAGTGAGCACTGTAAGAATCGTGGCTAGTTGATGCACCATGATGAGTTGGACGAGTCATCTGAGCGAGCCTATAAGGTCGACCCCTATTGTGGTAGGACTGTCCCCCAGAAGGTATCCCACCAAAACTGCCCAAACCTCGAGGCCTCTTAGCCTCCCTGTCACCACGCTCCTAGCTATGGACCACCTCTATCTGTCGAGCAATGTCAACCACCTCATCAAAAGTGGCACCAGATACCCTCTATCTAGTCATAAGAAATCGTAGATGATACGTGAGTCCATCAATGAACCTCCTAATCCTCTCCCTATCAGTGGGAACCAACCAAACTGCGTGACGAGCCAACTCAGAAAATCTTATCTCGTACTGCGTCATAGACATGCCATCCTAACGTAACTGCTCAAACTGTCTGCGCAGCTCCTCTCTGCGAGACTACGACACGAACTCTCCAAAAAGATAACGAAGAACTCCTTCCATGTAAGTGGTACTGCACCAACCGGCCTGCTCCTCTCATAAGCCTCCCACCATTTGAAGGCAGCCCAAAAAATTGAAAGGTAGTGAACGAGACCCCACTGGTCTCTAGAATACCCGCTGCCCGAAGCATCCGCTGGCACTTATCCAGAAAACCCTGAGCATCATATGAATTAGCACTGCTAAATGATGGAGGTCGAAGCCTCCCAAATCACTCAAATCTCCTCTGCTCATCATCTGCCATAACGGGGACTACCGGGGCCTGAGCAGCTGTAACTGGCTGGACTGGGACTACCCCCGGTATATGAAGTCCCTGTACTACCTGATCTAGAGTACGGGCAACAAGGGTATGAGTACCTCCCCCGGCCTGAGAAGTGGAAGGTGCGGCCTGAGCCGAAACCACCTGAGCAAGGCCAGTGCAAACTGTCAATATCTGGGCTAGAGCCTCCTGAAGGCCTGGAATCACAATGGGCACAGCTGGTGCCTGAGCTGATCCTGTCGGCTCATCTATATCTGGAATCTATCCCTGAGCTGGAGCAACTGGTGGTGCTACATGTGCTGCTCCAACTGCTGCACGAGCTACACCTCGACCTGTATCTCGGCCCCGGTCTCTACCACAACCCCGACCTCTACCACGGCCCCAAACTCTCGTGACCGTAACTGGTGGCTGACCGTTTGATCCGGTAGTACGTGTCCTCACCATCTATGAGAGAATAGAATAACAGAAATTTAGTTTCCGTAATCGACAAATTCGCACGACAGAAAGCAAGAAGGTGAAATTTTCCTAAGGGTTCGGCAGCCTCTCGAAGATAAGTACAGATGTCTCCGTACCGATATGCAAGACTCTACTAAACCTGCTCATGACTCGTGAGACCTATATAACCTAGGCTCTGATACCAACTTGTCACGACCCAAAACCTTAACATGTCGTAATGGCGCCTATCTCAATACTAGGCAAGCTGACAACCTCAATAAGCCACATTTTTCTCTTAAGTTCGAAATCATAATATTTGAATTTTCATAGAAATATCTCACAAATTACTGACATAAGATACATTCCCAAAACCCGGTGTCACTGAGTATATGATCATCTAAATAGTAACAAAGTCTGACTGATAAAAACACTGTATGAAAAAATAAATAGAACAATACAGCAACTGAAAAGAAGAGAGTCAAGGTCTGCGGACGCCAAGCCGCTACCTCGATAGTCTCCATAGATAAAGCTCCGAAAAACTAGCAACCGCCGTGTCCGGAGGTACCTGGATCTGCACACGAGGTGCAGGGTGTAGTATGAGTACAACCAACTCAGCAAGTAACAATACTAAATAAAGAGCTGAAGATCGTGACAAGCTTCACAGCTGAGTCCAATTACAGTAATTTCGAACATGAGAAGATAGGCATGCTTTCATGTTCAACATTTAAAACTCAACAGTAATTTCATATCAAGTTCGACTGAAAAAAAAAGATAATATCTTTCAGAAATTTCCAACACAGAAATATGACAACTATAGTGCAATTAGAATAAAATCAAATGCATCTAAGGACCACAGTCACTCTGCCATTTCATTCACTCAGCACTCAACACTCAGTAGGTACCTGCGCTCACTGGGTGTGTACAGATTTCGGAGGGGCTCCTACAGCCCAAGCGCTATAATCTGCACGGACAACTCACGTGCTATATGGACAACTCACATGCTATAGTATCAATATCTGGATCCGCACGGACAACTCTCATGAACTTCGGTTTTAGGAACTACTACTACGTTTGCTAACCAATCCGGGTACTTAACCTCCCGGATGTACCCTATTTTAAGTAGTTTAGATATCTCGTCTTTGATGAATGCATGCTTGACTTCGGACTGAGGCCTCCTTTTCTGCTTGACCGGATGGAACTTTGGATCCAGGCTTAGCTTATGAGTAGTTATCTCCGGCGGAATCCCTGTCATATCGAGGTGGGACCAAGAGAAACAATTTATCTTAGCTATAAGGAATTGAATAAGTTTTTTTCCTGTGCTCGGGACTTAGCCTCGTGCCTAGGTGTATCTTACGATCAGTCAGGTGTTCGATCAATATGACTTACTCCAGTTCTTCGACTGTTGATTTGGGGGCGTCGGAATCATCAGGGACTATGAAAGACCTGGGAACTCCATAGTCGTCGTCCTCATCCTTCCCCTGCTTCTCCGGTTCGATCGAGGTAGGTATCGGTAATTGCTATTTGCTTTCGTCTCTGGCCACCGGACCTATTCGATGTCGAAAGTGCGAATATCGGGTTCACCTCGTCGACCACAAATATCTCCTTTACGGTCGGTTATTCTTCGTAAACTATTTTAGTCTATTATGGTATCGGGAATTTTAGCACCTGGGGCAACGTCGAGGGTACTGCCCTCATATTATGAATCCATGGTCTCCCAAACAGAGCATTGTACCTCATGTCTCCTTCGATCAAGCAGAACTTTGTTTACTGAATGGTTCCGGTGGTGTTCACCAGTAATATTATCTCCCCTTTAGTGGTCTCACATGCCATGTTGAATCCATTTAGAACCTTGACTGCAAGCATGATTTGGTCTTGTATACCTAGTTGGTCCACGACCCTCGATCTAATGATATTGGCCGAGCTACCTGATCAATTAACACCGCTTAAATCAAGATTTATTTATGAGTATAGATATTACCAGTGCATCGTTGTGGGGCTGTATGATGCCTTCAGCATCCTCGTTGTTGAAAGACAATGTTCTTTCTGGTACATAATCTCGAGTCCATTTTCCCCTCGTGATGGATACTATGGTGCATTTTAACATCAACCCTTAGGGAACGTCGACCCCACTGATGATCATGTTAATGACGTGCAGAGGATCCTCCTGCTCGATCTTTTTACTAGAATCTCTATTCCTAAAATAGTTTTTGGCTCGATCGCTCAGGAACTCTCAGAGATGTCTGTTGTTGAATAACCGGGCTACTTCCTCTCTTAATTGAGGGCAATCCTTTGTTCTGTGGCCGTGAGAGCCATGATATTTACATATTAAGTTGGGATAGATCAGACTGTATAGGTCGAGGCTAATTGGTATCTTTGATGCGCCCGATGACAGATAGATAGTAGCAGCATCGACGTTGAAGTTGTACTCCAATAACTTCGGTGCTTCCTTAGGGCCGATGGGCATGTCGAAACCATTTTTACTCATGAGTACCGGTTATTTTGACCTCGATCGCTTCTCTTTTCACTTCAACATGGTTTCGTTCAGACTCATTACCCCTACGATCACCGTTGTACGGTTGATACCGATATCTACTTGACCTTGGTTCATAATCCATGACTCTTTTGGATATGTCACTAGCTCGGACGGGATAGATGGACCCGGAAAGAGCCCCAAACTGATCATCTTCAACCCTAAGTTTTGATTGGTACCGGTTATGCACATCGTCCCAAGTTACAGTCGGATATTCTACCAGATTTTGCTTCAACTGCTGCGAAGCCAATAAGCTTCGAGTATTGAGTCCTTTGGTGAAGGCCTGAGCGGCCCAATCGTCTGCCACCAGCGGCAGGTCCATCTACTCCATTTGAAACCTTGACACGAACTCCCTGAGCATCTTGTTATCTCTTTGCTTTACCTTGAAAAGGTCCGACTTCCTGGTCTCGACCTTGATGGCTCTGGCGTGCACTTTTACAAAAGCATCTGCAAGCATAGCAAATGAGTCAATAGAATTAGGGGGCAAGTTGTGATACCATATCATAGCTCCTTTTGACAAGGTCTCTCAGAACATTTTTAGAAGGACAGATTCAATCTCACCATTTTCCAAATCGTTCCCCTTGATGGCGCCGTGTACGAGGTCACATGTTCATTTAGATCAGTTGTTCCATTGTACTTAGGAATTTCAGGCATGCAGAACTTCTTCGGGATCGGCTTCGGAGCTGCACTCGGAGGAAAGGGATTTTGAACAAACTTTTTGGAGTCTAGGACTTTCAATATCGGTGGTGCTCCATGGATTTGGTCGACCATGGAGTTGTAGGTCTCCACCTTCTTATCGTTGGCTTCGATTTTCTTTTCTCAAGTTTGTACCTGTTTTGTCAATTCCTCGAGCATCTTTATTATCTCAGGGTTGGTCCCGGATTCAACTTTATTTGGGCTATATGTGGCTGGTTTATTTTTGCAAATATTTTCCCGGGACAGTTCGGGCTCAACTCTACTAGGAGCATAGCTTTGGCTCTGCAATTGGGCTATCGCTGCCTGCTGAGCCTGCAGCATTTCGAAGATCACCCGTATGTTGATCCCATCACCTTCACCGTCACGAGCATTTTGGGATACTGATCGGACTCCCCCGCGGGCGTTGTTCTAAGGATAGGTAGGCAAATTCGTGTTAATGGAACATGTGAGTTGGTATCAATCGGGTCCGCGCCCGGAATTCTGTTGGGATCGGTAGGGGCACCTCGTTACCGGGCACCGTATTATTGTTCTCACCATGGTGGCCAGACTCAACATCCGTGTTTAGAGGGGCAAATTGGAAGTTCGACATTTTAAACTTTGACCTGAAATCAAAGACAATTGAAAGAAGAAGTATGAAGTAGGGTGTGTTATGCAAATTTGTATCAAATTTCCACTATTATCCTTAGCCCCACGGTGGGCGCCAAACTGTTTACCCTCAAAACCGGATAACAATTAAATTTATTAGTGGTTTTAAGGATATGCGGATTAATTTGATACAAAATGATAAATGAGTTAGAATGAACATGTAAAGATACAATAAATTCAAACCACGCGAGAAGAATGATTCCAGCCTTAGTGGAGCATTCACCCTCGATCCGGGCTCACAATGGACAACTTTGATGAACGAGAGAAAAGGCTTACAATAACAGTGAAAATAGTAGTATATTGCCTTGGATTGCATGTTACAATATGCCTAATGAATTATCAGACCTCCCTTTATATAGTAGGAGAATCTTACTCTAAGTACAACTCTATAAAATGTAAAAAAATCTTATGTTTAACTGATTGTCGGTTCTTCATCGATACGTGCCGAGATCTACACCGTGATATTTGGTCGGTCGTGGATATTATTGCCTTTTGTTGGTCGCGCTTGATTGCCCGACAATGTCCTCCGAAATCTTTCAGGATTTGGATCGATCTCGAATCATAACCCTGATATTCTCGAGGACATGCATAGTGCCCCCGGATTATGACTCGATGAGACCCTTGCTTCGGTTTCGATCCTTCACAATCATATCTCGAGTAAATTTTACCCTATTGGAGGTCAGAGTGTATCATGAGCTCGGTTTTTCCCATATACAACTTTAAAATTTGGTAAAAGAAAAAAAGCAAAGAAGAGAAAGATGAAAGCACGTGCTTAAGGCTTTCATTTTGAAGCTGTGTGTGTAATTACCAAAGAGAGAGAAATTGGACATAGAGAGAAGGCCACGTTCGCCCAAGAGGGCCACGTTCCGCCCACAGTAGCTCATAGCTGAGCATTCATGCCAAGATTAGCTAATGAAATGACAAAATTACCCTTAGTTCACATTATAATTCCAGGAAGCATACGTTGACCTTGAGGTGCTTGTTATTCGGATTGGTGCTCGATTTTGCAACTTCGATTTTCGGTTCTAATATGGGTCCTAATCTTTGGGCTCCTCTTAAGTTGTGTCACGACCCAATTTCTCTTATGGGCCGTGAGGGCGCCCAACGTCGTCGCTAGGCAAGCCAACAATGAACTAACCACGTGATTTCTCTTTTTAATAAATTTCCAAGTAATTAAATTTACCTTAATTTAAACGACTTAAGAAAAACACAGATTTAAAATAAATAAAACGAAAGCAACTGAGTGCAATCATAACCATAAAATAAACTAAGACCACGAGTCTACTAGTGTGTGCCAAGACCTGGTGTCACAAGAGTATGGGCTACTAGTAGAATATACAAAAGATTACTACTATACTGTCTGAAATGAAATAGATAGAACAATAACAAAGGAAAGACTCCGGCTGCTGCAGAATGGCTCGAAAGGCAGCTCACCAAGTAGTCTCATAACAGGGATCAAACGTGCGCGCCAGACTGATACCTAGATGCACCTGCCTCAGATCCTGCACATTAAGTGCAGAAGTGTAGCGTGAGTACATAAACAACATGTACCCAGTAAGTATCCAGTCTAACCTCGAAGAAGTAGTGACGAGGGGTCGACTTTGACACTTACTATGTGCTAAAAATAATATGCCAAAATTATAAATAAGCATGGATTACATGAATAATACCGAAAACTCAATAACATGAAATAATAAATAATCCTTTCACAAGTACTCAGTCCCGAATTTATTTTCCTCATTTAACAATTTATATCTCAAGCGAATGAAGCAATATCAATTATAAATGGTTCCAAAGATTTATCCTGCGCAAATTTTACCGAGGTCGTACGACCCGATTTAACATAAAATATTTAAGTTGTGCACTGCCGAGGGCCGAATGACTCGAACCATAGATACATCTATCTGCTGCAGAGGCGTTCGGCCCGCTCCACAAAAGAAAATATTTTAAAGAAATACAAATTCTCAATAACAGTCAAGTGTCCCATTCACAACTTTAAGTGAGAGAAATTTAACCTTTTACATTTCTTTTATACATTTTCAAAATGAATCAAGCAATTAAGTTAACCAGTGGGGTGCAACATTTCAAATATAGCATGATATGAGTCCTAGACTACCCGGACAATAGCGTGATTAGTAGCTACGTACGTACTCTCATCACCTCGTGCGTACGTAGCTCCCACAAATAGGAGCACATATTAAGTAATTCACTTATGGAGTTAATTGCCTCTTACAAGGTTAGAAAAGAGACTTACCTCATCTCAAAGCCTACTTTCCGGTCCGAGATTGTGCTAAAACCCTCAATTAGGTGCCAAACGACTCGAAACTAGTCAAATATTATATAAAATGATCAATACATGTTCAAAAGTTCATGTCTTAACTATCAAAGTGATTTCCCAAGCCTATTTGAAGAATTCCTAAAATTCACTCCGGGTCCACGTGCCCGGATTCCGAAAACTTTCAAAGAAAGTTGTTACCCATAATCTCATGAACTCAAATATATAATTTTTACTAAATTCCATAACCAATTTCGTGGATAAATCTCATTTTTATCAAAAATATAGGTTTTTATCTAAACCCATGATTTTCACTAATTTATATATTATAATCCACCCATAAACTATGTATTTAACTCACGTTGTGTAGAAATTACTTACCTCAAAGTGCTAGGTGAAATCCCCTCTCTAAGAGCACCAAGAATCGCCCAAACAAATAAAATAAGTGAGCTAAAATGCCTGAGTCCCGTCATTAAATAAGGATTCTGCCCCCAACGATTATCGCACCTACGGTGCATAGTCTGCTTCTGCGGAGGTCTTCAAGCCCAGCGAGGGCAGCTTCTACGGACGGGATCCTGCTTCTTCGGCAAGTGTGCCGCTTCTGCGATTGTGTCCGCTTCTGCGCCCTTCCTCATCGCACCTGCGCATTTGCGGGTGCGCACGAAAATACGCATCTGTGGTCTATGGCCAAACACTCCAGAACCGCTTCTGCGGTGCAACCCTTGCACCTGCGGACTCGCACCTGCGGCCAAAAGCTCGCAGGTGCGGGCACACCAGAACTGGTGCACCAGCAGCCCCTTTTGGGTCTAGACTCAATCCGCGCATCGTCCAAATGGCATCCAGGGTCCCAGAGGCCTCATCCAAACATAAGTCTATAAACATAATACGGACTTGCTCGAGCTCTCGAAATACGTAAAATAATAATAAAACCAAGAATCACACTCCAAAACCAAATTGAATCAAAATATGAACTTCAAGTTCTTCAATTTACTCCCAACGCGCCGAAACGTACTTAGACTACTTGGAATGATACCAAATTTTACGTGCAAGTCTTAAATTACCATACGGAATTATTTCCGATCTCAATATCCCATTTAGACCTCGATAACACCAAAACCTACTCCAAACTAAATTTAAAGAACTTCAAAACCTTCAAAGAACTAATTTTTATTATTAGGCGTCGAAACGCTCGCGGGTCATCCAAAACCCGATCCGAACATACGCCCAAGTCCGAAATCATCATACAAACCTATTGAAACCATCAAATCCCGATTCCGAGGTCGTTTACTCAAAACGTTGACCGGAGTCAAACTTAGCCTTTTTAGCCAACCTTAAGGAACCAAGTGCTCCGATTTCAACCCGAACCCTTCTAAATCCCGAACTAACCATCCCCGCAAGTCATAAGATAGTAAAAGCACGTACGGGGAGCCTTATTTAGGAGAACGAGGTTCTAGAAAGTAAAACGACCGGTCGGGTCATTACAAGTTGTCTAACCCAACTTTTTTTATATTTACATTATAAAATTTGAAACCCAAACCCAAATAAAGTCCCACATTCTAAAAATTATCCCTTTTTGTTTGCCAATGCATCTTTCATCTTTATTTGTTTGTGTGTCGCTGCTAAAATTTTATATTCGGTGTTGTCTTTTTTAAGGTTTCAAACTAGATACATGGTAACACGAGATGAGCTAAGTATTTTCTTCTTTAACACTCCATTAAAAAAAGGTGATCACCGTTAGACAAATTTTATTGAACTTTCCAGAGTTGATTTGGATTATGGCTTGGGAAATTGGCATGATTTGAGATTTCGGTTGCTGAAGTATTCAAGGGGTTTGGTTTTGTCATTGTGAACCACGACATAAAAGCAGAGGTAGACCTACGTTGGGAGATGGGGGATCACCGGAACACGTTAAGCTCGGCAAAAATACAGTATATATATTTTGTATCTATATGTATATACAGTGAGGACTCCTTAAATATTTTAAGTGTGCCCCCTAAACACATAAGTTGGACAGAAGCGTTGGTTTAAGAAAGTGCTCGAAGTGCTTTCACTTCCCTGATGTCCCAAGTTCGAATCTCGTCTCCTACAACTTTTATAATTCTATTTTATTTTTACTTTTTTTAATTCAATAATTACTTAGTAGTCAACCAGTTATACAACGATGACTGAATTTGAGTCTCTTCTTCTTTCATTTTATTTGAGTCAGTTTTTTTCTTTTGAAAATATTACCTTAGCAAAATAATGTGCTACAAACTTTTTCTTTTCTGAAAATACCTCTCATTGTATAGATGAATTTGATGTGGAATCACATAATCCCGACCC
Organism: Nicotiana otophora; assembly: GCA_000715115.1. NCBI lineage: Eukaryota > Viridiplantae > Streptophyta > Magnoliopsida > Solanales > Solanaceae > Nicotiana > Nicotiana otophora. The sequence goes on along the minus strand of AWOL01S0001060.1, from coordinate 112,401 downwards.
CGATATGAGTGGACGATGTACTTATGTTATATTAGTGCCAAATTAATTATATTCGATAATATCGAAATTTGTATTTTGATGATAGTTGTCATAATCATTAAGTTTTTATAAACTTGAACACCGAACTTTATCGCTAGCTAGTACTTGGTATACTAAAGACGGTACCCTCGCTATGCTCAAGTCCTGGGTCCGCTTCTGCATAAAAGGAGATTGGCAAATAAATTTTATTTTATTTGGCTTGCTGAATTTGCACGGGGATATACGAGATAGTTATATTGTAAGTAATATTTGTCAAATAAATTTATATTTCCTATATCAACTAAATGATTTGGCTAATTATATTATAAGTATCACGTTTTCGAGTTTAGTTGCACTAAAATATGAAATTAGTCATATTTATTAGTAGAAAAAGTCCGATTTAAAAGCTCAATGCGACAAGACCAAACCGACCGAATTGAACCGAAAATCGACCGAACCGAATTAGCAAAAACCAAAGAAACCGAACTAATTTTGGTTCGATTATTGGTGCACCAAATAAAAAACCGAAAACCGAACAAGGCGAATCGAGCTTTATGAAAATCGAACCGAACAGACCGACGCCCGCCCAACTTGTTATTCCCTCCTATTGTAAGTAGTAATATAATACTATACACTACATGTTTTTTCATGTCCTTTGGAACTTTTTGCTTTGACTTTTTCACTTTTTGGTCACCCTTTTAAATGTTTGACATCCATATATTCTTCAACTTCTATTCCTTTTCCGACTGGGTTGCTCTGATGATAAGCAACCTCTACTTCCAACCAAGAGATTGTGAGTTCGAGTCACCCCAAGAGCAAGGTGGGGAGTTCTTAGAGGGAAGGATGCCGATGGTCTATTGGAAACAGCCTTTCTACCTCATGATAGGGGTAAGGTCTGTGTACACACTACCCTCCTCAAACCCCACTTAGTGGGATTATACTGGGTTGTTGTTGTTGTTCTATTCCTTTTTCAGGAACTACTGTACTTCGGTAGACACTTTACAGTAATGTGAAAACGAGTTTCCTCTTTGAATATTGATCGAAGGTTATCTCCAATGTTTTACAAGGTATTTACTCAATCAAGTTGTTTATAAGCTATTACATGTAAATTTCTACAATAATTATTTACTGGTCATGACGAAGTAAAAATGGCAGTACTAATTTATTATGACATATTAAATTACACTGATATTGTAAAAATCGTCGCACCGTATAGAAAAACAGATAGAGGATGAGCTCAGAATAAAATGAGAAGAAGCTTTGAGAGTCACCATAAAATGATATAAAAAAAAAAAACACCACATTATGGTTTTAATTGGTTAGACTCATACAAAAGATTACATGAATTGCTTTATGTAGCAGGGATTCTGCTGCTTCTAATATTTGAAGATTTTCTCCCAGTGGTTGTGCCATTTTTGCCCGAATTACCAGAGTCTTGACGGATTTCCTGTCATTTCAATAAGAAAAATACAATCTATAATATATACTTCGTGATTTATAAAGATGATAAATGACCTGAATATATGTTAAGTAATACAAAGGATATAAAATTTTATAGGTTAGTGAATATGTATTTACTATTCCCTCCGTCCCAATTTATGTGGCATCGTTTAGACTTCGAGAGTCAAACGAGTTATTCTTTGACCTCGATTTTTTCATATACTTTTTAAATTTTTTTAGTTGTTAGTTATTGTAATTTTATGGTAGTTTTAAAATATATAAATGTTGTTTCAAAAAATTTAAAGATTCTATATTTGAATTTTTTAAAGTAAAAATGTTTGACTTTCGAAATTCGAACGGTGCCACATAAACTGGGAACGAAAGAAAGATAACAAAAATTAGAAATCATTATAAAAGATAATGTGAATCACTCTTTTGGTCGTGGAACCGATGAATAATGCGAGCTGGTCATCCAGTCAATAGACGTAATCATGATGATCTTGTTTAAACATAAGTCCGTTTGGATTGACTTATTTTAAGTGCTTTTAAGTCATTTTGTAGTATTTGGATAAAGTTTAAAAGTGTTATTAAACACTTGTTTTTAAGCTAAAATGACAAAAATAAACCAAAAGTTAAAAGCTAGAATTCCTAACTTATGACTTATGCTTAAAAATCACTTAAAATAAGGTAGAAATGACACCAGGTAGCCACTCTAAATGGCTGTTATTTAAGAATTAGCCAGTGCGTCCTGAATTTCAGTTTTTCAGTTCAAATTTCCGTGACTAAAATATCCTGAATTGTCCTGAAGTTACGATTTAATTTAAAATTTCAGGACAAAATAAATACTGACTAATCTCTAAATAGCATCCCTAAGAATGACTATCTATGCACTTGCCCCTAAAATAAGTGCATCCAAACAGGCTCATAGCGGACCGCAACAAACATAGGATAGTTATGGACATCAGTTGCAACTTAGGCCCAGCCCAATTTAGTTCCTCATTGAAGGTTTCATTGTCTTTTTATGGTCATGTTTAATCACTATATAATTGATTAATCATTACTCGTATATGTAACACGTAAAATAATCTATGTGCAACATTATCCTTTGAAATGAGTAAAATTAGATACACTTACCACATTTGCTGATATTCTTGATATATGCCTTCCAAAACCAGATCTCTCATTTATAGAGCCATTCAACTTTGCCTTTGTAATTTCCTTTTCTTCATATACTGATTTCCTAGCATTCAAAAACTTGTCCACCATTTTACTGCCAAGAACTTGTGTTGTTACATTCCCCTGTTGAAATTTTGTACTAGTAGTACTAATATCCTGTTTTCGACCACGAGTTACACTGGGGGAACAAGATTGTCGTCTTATTGGTTTTGTAATGTGTGCTGATGATGAAGAAGATGACGATGATGATGATCCAGGGCGTTGGTTAGTTGATTGGTGTTGGTTAATAGACCGGCCCCTGGTTGCTGAAAGAGACCGATCTGTCCTGAGATTAACCGGTGTTTCATCCGAAAATCCTGGTAAATGAGCCAGGATTTTCGGCCTTCCTGCAGGGGACACTCCCCTGCTTTTAGGGTTACTACTTAAAGACGACTCCATTCCCATAGTTTTCGATAGGTTGGAAGCTAGGAAATTAAGATGTGTCTCTTTTTGCCTTGTTGGTCTTATTGCATTCTGATCAACGGAATTGTTGGATTTAATCACTTTCAGTTGGTTTGCCGCTGTTATTGTTGTTGCTGTTGCTGTTGTTGCATATCTTGTGTTTTTCTTGTCTATTGATGAAGCACCTTGTTGTTTTCCTGTTGGTGTTAAGTTTCTTGTGGCTACTTTTGGTTTTGAATTAGGTGATGCAGATCTTATAATAAGAGTACTTCTTGTTTTAGCTGCCCCTGACTTGTCTGCAAACTATTGTAACAAACTTTAAGTATATAAAACTTGATCATATATTTTTGAAGATAGATATAAAAGGGACGAATCAGTCCTAGAGTAGCGGAAGCAGGATTTCACCAACGCAAAGAAGCTAAGGGAATTCAACACCTAATATATATATGTAAAAAATAAATTAACCTTATATATACGGTGTAATTTTTGGTAAGGGTGTGCCCACCTAGCTCCCCCTTGATCCTAGGGCAAAGAAATTAATTTCATGCATAAAGTGAATTATGAAAATTAAAAAAATGCTGAAATACACACCCTTGAGAGAATAATTGGTTGAATAATTGGAATCTCCTTCTGAATGACTAGTTCTGGAGCATTGGCTTCCATGTCAAGAGATGGAAATAAAGGTGTAGCGGGCGGCGTTTTCAACCTTCAATCAAAATTCAAAGTTATAAGTACGAAAGAACAATACTATCTTTGGTCCATATTATCTGTCTTTTAAGGTTTATAGGCACCCCCTAAGAAACATATTTAAAAGACTAAGCGTGCACTATTACTTAGTGCGTCAATAAATCAATAATATGATCAGAGTAAATTAACATACCAGTCATAATCATTCTTTCCAGTTTCATTCATAAAGTAATCCAATCCTACTTGTCCTTTCTTGCTAGAAGCCATTCTGTATAGTGCATAATTACCTGCAAGTTCCACAACTCTCAATCACGACAACGACAACAACAACAAATCCAGTCTTATCCTACAAGTAGAGTCTGAGGAGTATAGTGTATACGCAGATCTTATTTCTATCTGGTAAAGGTAGAGAAGCTGTTTTCCGTAGACCCTCGACCGGGGGCGAATTTATGGGGCTGAAGGGGGTTCACTTCGCCGAAAAATTACAATGTATATATAATACAAAATATGTTTACCTCTATATATTATGTTTTGAATCCCCTCAACACAGCCAAAATGCATACCTTAGTGGTTAAGGGGGTTCAAAACCTTATGAGGTCATTGATTCAATTTTCACTAGCTACAATTTCTTTAATTTTTTAATTTTTTGAACCCCTTAACGGAAATCCTGACATGAAAATAAGATAGCTGAAGCGAACGAAACAATAGGATGTAAATAAAGCTCTATGAAAATATAAGAGTGCTACTAATACTACCGGTAAGGAAAGGAGAAACTCTCAATCACGAACAACTAAAAAGAAGCAGCGAAAAATTATGAAAAACAAAAAATAATTAAAAAGCTTAAAATACATACCATTTGCCTCTAATTCATCAGAGACAGGAAGAAGAAAGCTAGCAAGTTCATTCTTTTCGCGCTTATACATGTCTCTAAATAGAAGAAGATCTTCATCTCTATTCATATTTCTTGATTCTAAGTATGGTATTAATCTTTAATTAAAGACAAGCTAAGGTAAGGATTAATTAAGGAGATGAGGCTAACATATATTGTTTTACAGTAAAAAGGTGAAATGTTGCTATTTGGCCGGCATATATATGTTGGAAATGGTCCAAATAGAGAATGATAAGAAGAGGAAATTAACATTTGTTAAGAATGTTTTCCTACATTTGGCACCAGTTTGTTTGTTGCAGGCCCTGTTGAGTTAAATACATGGACATTTACAAAGTTCTTTTGATAACGACTTAATTTGTTGGATTAGCCACCTCCTGCAGAAATTATAAAAGAACTCCTAATATATAAGGATTTAAGTTTTATATGAAAAATATTTAACCTGTTATAATAAGTTATTATTTTATTTTTTAGATTATTACATCGTATTGTTTATTAGTATGACGAATTACTTCTTGTTATAGATCGACAAAATCTTGCCTTCTTCTCATATGTGGGCACATGTTCCTTTTTTTTTTAAAAAAATTTCCATTGGCATTCAATCTTGAAATTCGAACCCATAACCTCTTATTAAAGATTAAATGGTACTTGCCACCATAATTTTTTGATGGCAGCGAATGTCCATTAAAATAAAGTTGTTTGTCCCATTAAAAACTTCCAAGGAAAAAATGCTTTAGTTCATGTTATCTAAGTGAAATTGACCTTCCTTCTAATATCATGTTATCTAAAATGGAGAATTTTAACTTAAAAAAAAGTCTGAAGGTTCTAATTTTTTTTACTTCCACATATAAGGGATAAAGGAGAATTACCCCTCATTTTACCTCAAATATATAGCTAATATGATCATTTGAAGATGTAAATTCAAAAACAAAATTAAAAAGCTAAAACGACTCTCAAAAGTATAGTCCATATATATTAGTTATATATGATTATATGAAGGGAAAATGATAATGTATAATCAATTTCAAAATAATATAAAAAATTATATGATATTTTTGTATGTATATATATGTATATTTCTGTATGTTATATACAAAAATATATACTTTACGGTAACTGAATATAAATAATTTCGGCTATATAATAAAAGTGATCTTTGGCTTATATAAATTATTATATAAATTCACCGACTATTTTGAATTTAAACAATTGGGTGAATGGTACTTAGGTTAGTTGTCAAATCATCTTTTTATTTTATTTTAAAATCAAAATACTCAAAGTGGTCAGTTGTGGTTACTTTTTTTAGTTTCTTTTTTGATATCCTCCACCTCTGTATGGAAGGGTTTTAGACCTAAAACCCTTCCCCTTACGCGCGCTCCGAAGGACACCGGCGTAATATTCCGTCGGAGGCTAATTTAATCTCCGGTGAACGTCGCCGGAAATACGCCGGTGTTACGATGTTACGAATAGGTTCAACTCTCCGTACAGCACGAAAGCTCTTAAACAGAAATCTCCACTTTCAATCCCCTATTATCGCCGGAGATGTAGCTCCGGTACATCACCGACGTCAAGAGCTTCATCGATTTGTTCGGCGCTGCAATTATAGCAGCACTGTTGGTAATACTTCTGCTTCCGCCTCATTTTTTTCCACCTTGAATAACAACAATAGCTCAACAACTTCTACGACACCTCATGCCGAGAGAGCTGAGGAAAATGATAGTCTTCAATCCGATGCATCGGAAGTAGAACCGGTGGCGGCGGTGGAGCAGCGATTAAGTAGTGGAATGGTGGATGCTTATTTAGCAATAGAGCTAGCATTGGATTCTGTAGTTAAAATATTCACTGTTTCCAGTAGTCCTAATTACTTCCTTCCATGGCAGAACAAGTCCCAGCGTGAAACTACGGGCTCTGGTAGTTTTATTCTCTTTCATTTACTTTCTAAATATGTTATTCTCTATCAGTGTAATGCTTCCGTTTTTTTACTAGCCATTTGGTTATTGTGAAAATTTTACATTGGCACTTCATTTACTAAGGAAGACTTGTCAAAAGGCTACTTTTTATGAAGTTGTTGTTCATTGAGATCAGTGGCGGAGGCATGCTTTTCATTGGGGTGACAAAATATATATAAGTAAATAGACGAAAAAATTAAGGGGAGTCAACATACATATTATTTTTTTTACCTACTTATGCAGTATATTTTTTTCCCGTGAAGGGGTGTCAGATGTTAAATTGACACCCCTTGGTATAAGCTGACTCCGCCACTGATTGAGATAAATAGTTTGCTGTTGTCCCAAGGGCTGCAAGTATTAGAGATTTGTTGTCCCAACTCCAACGCCAACTAGTTTAGGATTGAAGCATGAAATTATTGATGTTGTAACTACAATTAGTTTAGGATTGAGGAGTGTTGATTGATTTGTTATGGGGACTCGATTTTGGAAGGTTAATTCTCTTATCTGCTTTTGTTACAAGTTTGGGTTTCGATTCCCCACTTGTAATCCCCTCCCCCATTTCCCCTTCCCCACCCTCTATGTGTAATAATTTCTTTTTCTTAAAAGAAGAGAATACAGAGCTCATATCAACTTATCAAGTATTTGACCTACTAAAATTTTAAGAGAACATAAAGCTTACTTTCGGATTTTGCATTCTTAACGTTATAGGTTTTGTTATTCGGGGAAAGAGGATCCTAACAAATGCTCATGTTGTGGCTGATCATACGTTTGTACTTGTAAGAAAGCATGGTTCTCCTACCAAGTATAGAGCAACAGTGCAAGCTGTTGGTCATGAATGTGACTTGGCTATTCTGGTGGTAGAAAGTGAAGAATTCTGGGAGGGCATGAACTCTTTGGAGCTTGGTGATGTTCCATTTCTCCAAGAAGCTGTGGCTGTTGTTGGTTATCCTCAAGGTAATTTTTTTTTTAATCAGCGGTCATCCTCGAGATAATTATTTTTCTTGTAACTGATTCAAGATGTAATGTAAACACCCAACCCCTCATACACTTGAATCAAACTCTGAACCTCCCTTTCCCCCCTATTGTTTGTGTGATATACAACATTCATGTTTAGCAATGGGATGCTATACCTATTCGAAATAACTGAGTTATTGATATAATTTTCAGAAAAATAAAAATAACTGAGTTGTTGATACGGTGTCGAGTTAATATGAAATTCACATTCTTCTTTGTGTCTTAAAATACAACGGCAGATGAATCACAATTCACAAGTGAGCTCCTTTTATTCATGTTTTCTCACGAAATCAACCAATCAGCTACACCTCAATCCAAATCAATTGAGAACAGCAGTATGAGTACTATATATATTTCACTCCAATGGAGCTCTTTTTGGTCTATAGTTCAAATAAATTAGGCTAATGTCATTTGGTTGATTGGAATAGGAATTTTTTTTTTTTGTGCGTGTGTGGGGGGGGGAATGCATCTGACATTCCTCTCTGCTGATGACGTTGGGCTCCCCTTTACCTTAGTTTTCTGCCAATTCAATTGACAATTTCCTTCCATTTATCAAATCAAATCCTATAAAAAATATGTGCTTCTTTTCTTGTGGAAACACAATGTTTCCTACTTGAACTTACCTTTAGAGCTTCTCCGACTACGTTCAGCTGGTCTATTCTGCACTCCCCTAGCAGCATTCGTCCGTCTGAACATTGTAACAGTAACGAGAAAAATTCCCCACTCCTCCACATTCATAACAGTTACCACTGAGCCTTTTCTTGTCTCCTCTGCTCAAGTCGCTTATAGAATGCCGACGACTATTTTTCACTTAATTAATAAGTGAAGGGGAGAGGGAAGCAAGGCTTAGCGAGCTTTATAAGGCCGACCACTACATAAGCCGCTGGCGGAGAAAGCTCGAAGAGCTTCCCTTCATTCATTACTAAGCCAAGGTCCCAGTTCTCCGAGGTAGCCTGCTCTTTTTCGAAGAATCGTGCACCCATGGGCATACGGCCTGGCATGCCTTCCCTTTCCGCCAGAGCTTCATGGGCGTTGCCCCGTTCCCTAATCAGATGTTTGGATGTGAGCTATACTCCGCGAGAGAGTGCACTATTTTCTCGGATTCGGTGTACCCTTTTCGAGGGCTCATACGAGCAGCAAACAAATAAGATCCAGAAGAGTGAAAAGGAAACTTTCATGATGTATTTTGTTTCTCTCGGGTGTCAACTAGTTGCAAGGCTGGATATTTGTAGCTTGCATATACTAGATTCTCGTCTTCAATAATGCAGATCCTTCTTAATGTTTTGTTGACGTCTAGTTATATTTTTGTTTTCTTCACTATACTATGTTCTCTTTTGTTTTCTTTACTTAATTGTAAGCCACAAATACCTTCACCTGAGGAGTTCTCTAATAATTTTCGCTTTTTTCTAGGGGGAGATAATATATCTGTGACAAAAGGTGTTGTCTCAAGGGTAGAACCTACGCAATATGTACACGGCGCTAGTCAACTATTGGCAATACAAATTGATGCGGCTATAAATCCAGGGAATAGTGGAGGACCAGCAATTATGGGTGACAAAGTTGCTGGAGTTGCTTTCCAAAACCTCTCTGGTGCAGAGAATATTGGGTAAATTAGAATTTTATTTTGTTACTTTGTGTCTCTGTAACTACAACAACAACAACAACAACCCAGTAGTATCCCACAAGTGGGGTCTGGGGAGGGTAGAGTGTACGCAGACCTTACCCCTACCCCGGAGGGATAGAACTACTATACAGATTTAGTTCCATTGCATCATTTATTGCTGGGTCTACCATATATTATTTAGTTAAATATTGATGGGGTATATACTCTAATATCCACTTGCATCATCACAAAATTCAGATTTTTCTCTCCTTTACCTGAATCTGACTGCATGTTATTCTTCCCTTCACACATGTATTCTCCTGCAAATCTTCTCTTCCATTTTTTTTCGTCATAATATTCAGATTTTTTCCCTTCACGCAGTCCTTGTTCATGCATTCACAAATTTGAAGCTTGAGTTGTAGCCCTTTGGCTCTAGCTTCATAATATTATTTTTTTCATCTCAGAGGGGTTACAAAGGATGACATATGTGGGAATGCCTGAAAGCTTTTAGTTGTGATGACATGCAGTTGATAAGGAGATTTGGTTGATGACATTTACTAGTTTTAATCAACATTTGCTTAGCTTGTGGGAACATTTAGTAGCTCTTAGACATGAGAGAAAAATTCCAGTGTTTCACTATGATTTCAAATAGCGGTCTCGAATTCAAGTTCATTCTATTTCGACTCTTCCTCAGTGCTGCAAACAATCAAATCTAAACTGATACCCTTGATTAAACAATCTACCTTGGAGAAAAACTGTTGTAATTGGAAAGGAAATTTACAGTGTGCATAGTTGGCCTTACAAGTTTCAGTTCTATTTGGATTTTGCAGCTACATTATTCCTGTTCCTGTGATAAAGCATTTTATAGCTGGAGTAGAAGAACGGGGTGAATACGTTGGGTTTTGCTTTCTGGGCTTGTCATGCCAACCTACTGAAAATGCACAAATTCGAGAGTACTTCCAAATGCAGTCCAAATTGACAGGTGTGCTCGTTAGCCGAATCAACCCACTTTCTGATGCTTCTAGAGTATTAAAGAAAGACGACATAATCCTCTCATTTGATGGCGTACCCATAGCAAATGATGGAACAGGTAAGGCTTTCTCTTATTGCCTTGCTTCTCTCTATTTCTTGTAATTCTTATGTACGGCAGTTAAACTAGTACAACATTCTTCTTCACAGCTTTTTCTTACATTTTATGGCACATGCCTTTTTCTTTCTCTAAATGTTTCGTGACGTAAAATGACGGATTTGGATGAAACATGGATGTGGTTCTTGCTGTAGAGGCTCTTTTAGGCAGGCCAGCACCAACTAAAAAGTATTCATGTTCAACGTGCAACTATGAGTAACAAATTAATGACCTCCTTTTGAGAGATGGAAAAGCCTAGAGTCTAGTCGTTTTTCATTCTGAGTTTCTTCTCTTGCCATGTGAATAGCTGATAATTATACCAGAAACCAGATAAGTGGGTGTGCAGGATATGAGAATTGTAAGGCTAGAATAACTTATTTTCTGTTAGAAAAGTTTGCCCTTCTGCATTTTGACTAAAATGCATATCAAAATTAGCAACCTTATTTCCCTGGACTAAAGTTTTGAGATTGCTTATGATCTGCAGTTCCTTTCCGAAACAGAGAGAGGATCACATTTGACCATCTGGTATCTATGAAGAAACCTAATGAAACTGCTGAACTTAAAGTCATGAGAAATGGCAAAGTGCATGACTTCAAAATCACGCTTCATCCTGTAAGTCACTTTTATTTACCCTTCATAATTACCCTTCTATTAACCCTTCATAATTAACTGTTGTTTCGAATGTATCTCCCAGTGATTTTTCAAACTTCTGCTCATATCCTGGATGCATGTAATCAGACGAATAGATCGAAATCACTGCATGTACATTGTACAATTAGAATTACTCTGGTAAAATAACTTATTGACATTATCGCTCTGGTAGAAGTAAATTCATCATTTGCACAAGTTATAATATGAAGGTCGAACAATGCATCATCCTCTTTCAGGTATCTATAGTTGCTCTCATCCAGTATCCTTTTGTTAAATGGAAAACTTAAACAATCTGATCTTTTACAAAAATAGAAAAATAGAAAAGATGAAAGAAGCCTTGAAGTATTTGGGGGTGTCACATAATTTATGTAGTTAGAAGTATTTTGGTGCGGTATTGGAGCAAGGTAAATTTTTGTTTTGTTAGAAGTATTTTGGTGTGCGAGTGGACCAAGGTTATTTTTTGCTTTGTCGCTCTTGGGAATCTGATGCATAGGAGTAAGGTGTTGGGAAGGTGACTGCACTTTTTGCCAAGCCTTAGATTTAACACTTTATCAACTTGTATGATTGGTAATCTAAAGGTTTCTCTGATGCTGTGTAACTGACTACTGTATCTAACAACTAGTTAACATTATGCAGTTGCAGCCACTTGTTCCAGTTCATCAATTTGACAAGCTTCCGAGTTATTTCATTTTTGCTGGTCTTGTCTTTATTCCATTAACTCAACCATTCCTTCACGAGTATGGAGAAGACTGGTATAATGCCTCACCCCGTCGGTTGTGTGAACGAGCACTTCGGGAACTACCTAAGAAACCTGGTGAACAATTCATCATCCTTTCTCAGGTATCTAGAGTTTCTTATCCTTTTGTCAAATAGAAAACTCAAATAATTTGATCTCTTATAAAAATAGAAAAACAAAAAAGCATAAAGACGCCATGAAGTTCCACCATAATTTCACATGCTAAATACATACTGAGACGCAAAAAACTGATGGTGGACGGGTCTATCCAAATGGGCAGACATTGTTAACGTATTAAGATATTTGCTGCTAGATAACCTTTTGTAAATGTTTCCAGTAAGATTTCTGACATGGGAGGAAGGCATGTCTTATTTTACTTGACAATCTATGTCATTTAGCTAACTTCATAAAAAATAAACTTTGTATTTGTTTACTTCAATTTTTTGTGCCTTAACTTTTGCTTCGCAACATGATTCCTAACCTATACATAGAGACGGAGGTCTGTTTTTCCTTTAGGATTGTACTCGCAGATCAATGAGCTATATGCTGCTAATATGACCGTTTGCAATTAATTAGGTGTTGATGGATGATATTAATGCTGGTTATGAGCGCCTTGCCGAGTTGCAGGTAAAACACTTGTTGCTTCTATTACTTCATTCTCCCTTAAAAGACAACATAAGGGCGCCTTTTAATTATTTTTCCTCTTTGTTTTCGGGGAAATTTTGAACCGTTTTGTACAGGTGAAGAAGGTTAATGGCGTAGAAATTCTGAATTTGAAACATTTACGTCAGCTTGTGGAAGATGGTAACCAAAAGAATGTAAGATTTGATTTGGATGATGAGAGGGTGATTGTTTTGAACTATGAATCGGCAAGAATAGCCACATCGCGTATATTGAAACGCCATAGAATACCTCATGCCATGTCTAGTGACCTTACTGATGATGAAAATGCAGTTGAACTTCAGTCAGCTTGCTCAAGCTAATTTTTGTATTACTTCTCTTCACTATTCTTTTCAAATTTTTGCTATGGCTTATTCAAAATTATGTTTTTTTTTTTTTTTTTTTTTTTGTTTCCCACCCTACGTCTAGTATCAACATTGGAGCCTAACTATATCCGGATTCGCGCTGCGTAGGGCC
>AWOL01S0001060.1:64533-98189 GCA_000715115.1 Nicotiana otophora | reverse complement strand
TTTTTTTTTTTTTTTTTTTTTTTTTTTGGTTTCCCACCCTACGTCTAGTATCAACATTGGAGCCTAACTATATCCGGATTCGCGCTGCGTAGGGCCCCATTTGGGGGGAAGTGTTCTCTACCAAGGATTTTTTCATACCCAGGGCTCCAACCCGAGACCTATGGTTAAGGGAAGAGCAGCCCTATCCGCTGCACCACATCCTTTGGTGGTTATGTATTACTCCCTCTGTTCCAATTTATGTGAACATGTTTGACTGAGCATAGAGTTTAACAAAAAATAATTTTTTTTGAAATTTATGGTCCTAAACAAGTCAAAAAGGGAGTCCAGAGTACATTGTGTTTTTATAAAAGATTCTCGCTAAGGGTAGAATTGAGAGTTTAAGCTAAATGTTTCTAAATTTAGAAAGGGTCATTATTTTTGGAACGGACCAAAAATGAAATAGGTTTACATAAACGGGAACGGGGAGTATTACTTTACTATTACTACTATTTTATAGAAGCCGCTGAGGAGAGGAGCTTGGGGTAGTAGGGGTATTCTGGGAATTGCAATTGTTTTGGCTTTCTAGGGTCAGCATGGGGGCTTCAGCTGAAATGGAGGGTGTTTTCGGTATTTAAACGAAATTTGTCCTTTAATTAATTTATACTTGACTGTTTTAAGGGTGTACATTTCTCTTTCTGGACAAAGCAACCATACCTTATTTGCATGCCCCATGAACACGTGTGAATAATATAGGGGTATTATCACTTTTAGCCTGCGCCAGAAATTATTTATATTTGGTAGCCGAAAAAGTAAATAAAACTTATATAATTTTTGTATATAACATACATAATGTATATATATATATATAAATTTTATACATTTTTTTGCTATTATTTTTACAGCGGTTATACCTTATATATATATGTGTTGTTGTGATACTAATATTATCTCCATTTTTGTCTTTTTGTCTTCTTTTTTTTTGAGCCGAGGGTTTTTCGGAAACAGCCTCTCTATTACTTCGGGGTAGGGGTAAAATCTGCGTACACACTACCCTCCCCAGACACCATTAATGGAATTCTACTGGGTTGTTGTTGTTGTTGTTGTTATATGTCATTTTTTCGAACAATAATTTATACTGAACCAGTGGGCCTACTTTAGTTTGCTGTCTTACGCGTTCAATTATCTTTTTCAAGGCTATTTTTCCCATGTGAGCTCCCCCTTAAATTTATCAGTTGGGCACCATCAGTCACACGTTCATCTGAGCAATGCCTTTTTCGAGTATAATGAGCTACTAGGCTCTTCCTAAAAAGTAAACCGTTAATTGTTTTTGAGAAGTCTTAGGGGACGTTTGGACATAAGTATTGTAAAATTTTGAAAAAAGTGAATTTTTTTAAAAGTAAAAATAGTATTTAAAAATTAGAGTTGTATCCCTTCGAGATGACCTAGTTGGTTTGGAGGGCGGTCATCTATACAGATGACCTGGGATCGATACCCCCTCAATGCCTCCTGGGTCAAACATGTCGCACAGGGCTTACCTAGTATAGTTTACATCTCCTGTGTGATTTATAGGCTATTACACAGTGGAGGGTTTACCCAATGCTCACCGCAGAGTGCTCACCCGAAGATCAGAGGCTGTAGCGCCTGCGGTTTTCCCTGAGGTTCCAGAAAAAAATTAGAGTTGTGTTTGGACATGAATACAATTTGTAGCTATTTTTAAATTTTTGTGAGTGATTTGAAGTGAAAATCTTAAAAAATAACTTTTTGGAGTTTTCAAATTTTCAAAAATTTTGAAATTCAACTTCAAGTGAAACTTAAAAATTTTCATGGCCGAACATTGATTCCGAAAAAAGTAAAAAAATTCCAAATATATATATATATATTCAAACTGGCCCTTAATAACCAACACTAGCACTTCACCAGATAATATTTACTTCGTCCGCCTTAAACCATTGAGAAATTTACTGATTAACACTCAAAAAAGATTAGTGCAACACAATTCCAAAGCCAATCTGCATATTATTAAGGTCGTCTGTTTAGAAGAATTAGGAGAAATCTTACAAGAATAAAGTTCCTCTTAAAATAACACAAAGTTTGATTGATTATGAAAAATAAATTTCACATAAGTAATGCACTTTTTATTTGATTGTATAAGAGAAAAAAATTCGTCCCATTATATGATAGTGTTTGACTGTTTATGGGGTCTAAAAAAACTTTTGAAACTTATAGCCTAAAATAAGACATCGATATTTGTGTTGGCTATAAATTATTTCATTAAGGGCACAATAGACAGTTTAAAATTAAATTATTACTAAATATAGAAAGATAATATTTTTTTTAGTACTAACAAAATAAGAAAAGTGTCACATGAAATGGGACGAAGAAATATCATTTTATATGAGATAAAATGTAAAATAGAAATACTCATCTTAGGGTTAAAAAAGGACAAGCTAATTACTACAAACCTATATTGTAGGGTTCGTAAAATGTTAATTGTGCTTGAAAAGCAAATAGAACAACACAAGTATTGTTATTTAATGAACTGGTATTGAAAGTGCCAAATAAGAATTTATTCCATAATAACACACTATATACATAATTGTTCTTCATATTTCGCACTTTTACGTTTTTATAATTTTGATGCTATGTTGCTTTCAGTGTTGCAGTAATAAGTAATTTATGAAATAGAAAAATTATTTATTTATTAAAATATTATATATAATATACAAAATAACTTATTTTGGAACGTGCTTTATTATATTTATGACTATGTATAGATTTTATGTTATTTAAGGAAAGGCAAATTTAATAATAAAGATATATGTAGCGGGAGAGGTTGGTAATAAATCTATGTAAAAGGGGAGCTCCTTAAGTAATAACAAATCTTACTCTTTCCAATCAAACGATGAGAACTTTTTATAACCTTGATTAAAATATTAGTATATAACTTTCACATCTAAAAAAGAATACTATTATAGTATATTCATCCTTTGTATTAATGAATTTATGTAATCTAAAAATAAATCAGCTAACGTAAAGGACTGTCGAATAATTGCTCGCACATAATAGATATTGGGCTTGGGCTTAGCCCGGGCATAACCTCACTAGTCCTTATATATTTAGTCATCACAAGTACTGAAGAAAAACAGTTAACCATTTTACTTATTGATTTGGAGAAAAGGGGAGGAATGGGATTATGGGAATGACAAATTCAACTTTACTCCTCTATGTACATATTCTATGTTTAATTAAATAAATTAATTTTATTAGCTTTGTTAGGTATAACAGAAATTGTGCTTAGGAAAAAAAATTGAAGCAGAGAGAGATTAAAGGAGGACCAAACAACAAGAGAAATTAAAGACCAAGAGGAGAACGTTGTTTACGGGCAACGAAGGAAAATTTGAATGGCTATTACCCTTTAATTTACATTTTAAATAGCCAAATTCCCTTTCACAAAACCAATATCCAATCTATGTTCTTTTAAGCTTGTTAACCTTTTTTTTTCTCTGGTTCTCATTTTGGTTTTTTCGATTCAAAATAAAACCAAGTTTAAAGAATCGAAAAACCAAAAGAAAGACGAGAGAAAAAGAAAATAATGAATAATATGTTGAGGTTTGTGCTAGCAATTTTGCTAGTAATTCCTTGCATTTTAGTAAATGGAGAGGATCCTTATTTGTTTCACGAATGGAAAGTTACATATGGCACCCTTTCTCCTCTTGGTGTTCCACAAAAAATCATTTTGATCAATGGCCAATTCCCCGGCCCTAGAATTAATGGCACATCCAACAACAACATTGTTGTCAATGTGTTCAACCAGTTGGACGAGCCGCTCCTTTTCACATGGAACGGCATCCAACAGAGGAAGAACTCGTGGCAAGAAGGAACCCATGGTACCAATTGCCCGATCCCTCCGGGGGCTAATTTCACCTATCGTTTTCAGGTCAAGGATCAAATTGGAAGTTACTACTACTACCCCACCACCACCCTACACCGCGCTGCTGGTGGTTTCGGTGGTATAAGTGTCTTGAGTCGCGCATTGATCCCTGTCCCGTTTGATACCCCCGAGGATGATTTTATGGTCCTTGTGGCTGATTGGTATACCAAGAGCCACACCGAATTGAAAAACTTGTTGGATAATGGGCGCGCTCTTGGAAGGCCACAAGGTGTGATTATCAATGGAAAGAGCGGGAAAGGCGATGGTAAGGATGAGCCAATGTATACTTTGACCCCTGGAAAGACGTACAGGTTCAGGTTTTGCAACGTTGGCATGAAGGATTCTATCAATGTTAGATTCCAAGGCCACACCATGAAACTTGTTGAAATCGAAGGTTCTCACACGGTGCAAAACGTGTACGAATCACTAGACGTCCACTTGGGACAATGCATGTCCGTTCTGATAACTGCTGATCAGGATCCCAAGGACTATTTCCTCGTGGCTTCCACGAGGTTCACCAAGGAACCACATGTTGCTACCGCCACAATCCGTTATGCCAATGGCAAGGGCCCCGCCTCACCCCAATTGCCTAAGGCACCAGAAGGGTGGGCCTGGTCCCTGAACCAGTTCCGCTCCTTCCGTTGGAATTTGACCGCGAGTGCAGCTAGACCTAACCCGCAGGGATCTTACCATTACGGTCAAATTAACATCACGCGCACCATCAAGCTAGTGAGTTCGGCTGGCAACGTTGATGGCAAGCTTCGCTATGCCATCAACGGTGTCTCGCATGTGGATCCCGCAACACCAATTAAATTGGCTGAGTACTATGGTGTTGGTGACAAGGTGTTCAAGTATGACTTGATCAAGGATGATTATGAACCAGCATCTGGGAAAGAAGCACAAGATAAAATAACTCTTGCACCTAATGTTGTCAATGCCACTTACCGCAACTTTGTGGAGATCATTTTTGAGAATCATGGCAAAAGTGTTCAATCTTGGCATTTGTCTGGACACTCCTTCTTTGCTGTTGGGTAAGTATCTCTAATAAATTTAAATACTTGAAAGTTCTTATGTTATCTAATAATTAGTTCGGATTTAAGTTATGTATGTCTGCATAAAAATGTTTTACACTATCAGTATAGTTTAACCTATTATAGCCTCTTCATCTAAAAAATATAAGAACTTCGGATTAACCAATTGATACTTACAGTAGCAGTGTACCTTTAGTTATCTTATAATTAACCTGATTGTGTTGACGATATGACTCATAACGATATGACCTATGTTGCGCGGACTCTCCAAAGTATTGTCGCACCCGTGTCTGATCCTCCAAAAATGCACTGCTTTTGGAAGATCTAATATGCACCCGACGATATTTTCGGAGAGTCCGAGCAACATAGGATATGACTAACAAAAGGCAGTGGTGGAGCTTAAAGTAATGAAGGGGGTTCACGTTCAACCGAATCCCCCTCATCGGAAAATTATATTGTGCTAATAGGATGACTGTAAATTTTTCCATACCGTTGAATCCTCTTAAATACGGAAAGTTTCTAGGTATATCATTTTTTGTCATTTTCTTGAATATACTTCTTAGAATTTCTGGTTTCGCCACTGACGAAATACATGCGTGATACATGCAGGATTGAACCAGGGAGGTGGACCCCAGAGAAGAGGAGGAACTACAACTTACTTGATGCAGTAAGTAGGAACACAATCCAAGTTTACCCTAATTCATGGGCAGCAATTATGACAACTCTTGACAATGCTGGATTATGGAATTTGAGATCTAATTCATTGGAAAGAAATTACTTAGGACATCAATTATATTTCAGTGTCCTCTCTCCAAATCACTCAGTTAAAGATGAATACAACATGCCCGACAATGATCTTGTTTGTGGTCTCGTTAAAGACATGCCACGTCCTACTCCTTATAAATCTGGTTAAATTTAATTCATTCTTGTGATTTTTCTTATAAAAAAAAATTATTTTGTACTTTGTACTGTGATTTTTTATTGTACATTGTTTGAGCAAAGAAAAAGCAAGAGTGAGTATAAGCAGGAGAAGGACAAGTTTTTAAGTCCAAGTGAAGCAGATATTTTTTTGGTCTCTTTCTTGTGTAAAATATAATTTTAGTTTTGAAATGAATGTATTATTTGTTCTCTTAATGCGTTCATTCATAAATAAGAAATATAGAGATTTTTGTCTTTGTATTCCTGGGGTGCCTTTTGACTCTATTCTTTGTCCTCTCTATTCTTTTATTCTTTTTCTCGTTCTAATTACTAAGATTATTCAAAATTAAAAGTTACTCACCCCAATGTCTAAAGCTCTTGTCTTACCTCAAATGATATTATCAGATTTCCTGTTAAACATTTTAATAATATAAAAATAAAAAATAAAATAATTTAAAGTTATTTTAGTTATAAGTAAAATACTTAGGAGAATATATATATATTATATAGTATATAATATAGAAGGTATTACATAAATGGGAGAACTTATAATGTCAAGGTATAAGAGATTTTCCGGATGAGTTTTATAAAATTTGACAAAAGTGACTATTGTGATAATTAGAGCAAAGTAAAATAATTTTTGTGTATAAAAAATAAAAAGTAACTTTTCGGTAGTGAACACAAAGCTGAATGACTTTTTCGTAACAAAAAAAAAGTGACTTTTGGATATGAATATAAAGCTGAATGATCACCCATGAAATTTACTCAGCTTTCCCTTGTTCTATATTTGTTTATTTACGGGATATTTAGCCAGCTTCTTCATTTATTTTCTTATATATATTTTTATTGGCATGTCAAATATTCAAAAGTAAGGATTTCTATAATGTTTTGAATCCTATCAAGAGACTCGGCTTTAAAAGAGAAAGTGTGTAAATACATGCATACAAGAACTATATATACTATCATTTTAAACTGCTAAAAGTATGTGCATCTACCAATAAAAAATTAAAAAAAAACTATGTGTGAATTGTGATAGCAATTCTTAACCATATTTAATTCAGTATTTCATACACATCATAGATTCAACTTGCTTTTTACTAAGATAAAATCCTAAATCTGTGATTCAGAAATTGATGAAGCTCCAGAGTTAGTTAATCCCCTCCCCCCCACCACTCCCCCCTCCCCCCAAAAAAAACCAATTCCAGATTTTATAAAATTAATCTCTTTATCGGAAACAACCTCTCTACCTTCTCAAAATAGGGGTAAGGTCTGCATACACAGTTACACACTACCCTCTTCAGATCCCACTTGTGAGTTTATACTGAGTGTGCTGTCATTTGTTGTTGAATTTTTGCACCCGTTTGGACATAAATTTTGGGTACATTTTTACAATATTTTTTTTGTTTTGAAAACATCGTTTGTTCATAGAACATGATCAATTTTTGAAAAAACATTGAAATTTTTGTTCGTTTCCAAAAACTTATTTATGACAGTTTTTGGGTGAAATTTTTTCTTCCACTCACAATTTGTTTTCAAATATAATGCATGTCCAAACACAACTTCAACTTTCAGAAATTATTTTTCAACACAATTTCAAAAACTTTTTTTTTTTAAGTTTCAACCAAATTTATGTGTAAACACTAGCTTAATCTCTTATTATACTCTTGTCACATTCTAGTATTTTTGAAACTTTTTTGTTACTCTTCGACAAAAGATTGTTTGCACATATTTTACAGTACTTCGCTTTTTTCTTCTTTTAACTCTTCAATTTACTTACCTCTCTTCTACCATCTTACTAAAGAGGTGTTTGTGCTATTTGTATATCACGCCTCTTTACAATTTAAAATTTAAAAAAATAATATTTTTAGATCTCTTATGTGTAAATGATAGATCTCTAATGTATAAAAGTAAATCTCTCATATGTAAAAAAAAAAAAAAAAAAAAAAAAAAAAAAAAAAAAAATGAGAAAAAAAAGGGTC
Source organism: Nicotiana otophora (assembly GCA_000715115.1). Taxonomy (NCBI): domain Eukaryota; kingdom Viridiplantae; phylum Streptophyta; class Magnoliopsida; order Solanales; family Solanaceae; genus Nicotiana; species Nicotiana otophora. Next base: position 90,351 of record AWOL01S0001060.1, on the reverse strand, counting down.
ATAAAACTAAAACCAATAAAAAAAGGTTTTTTTGGAAAGAAACATATATGATAATTCAGGAAAAACTTGTGTTATCTTATAAAATAATTGTAAGAGACCCTCGTGAACTTAGGTTTGAGAAAATATTTAAGCAAATAAACTTTTTCTCTGCATGTATATGATTGTTAACCTTTGTCTTGCGCAGTTGCAACAAACATTAAATGTTATAAAACATAAATATCAATCTAGACCAACATTCTTTATACTAAAATAAATTTAGCCCTTATCTTGAAGCAACATACAACCGTATAATAATGCTCAAGTATCTCCCCCTGTTATACTTATATATCATATTGATTTTATGATCTAGTTGTAATGCAATTTACGTATCACAAAGACGGATGAAATATAAGATGCTTACATACATACTAAGACATAATAATAAATTGAATTAATAAATACAAATACATATATATATATATATATATATATATATAAGAGATAAATGCAATTTATAATAATTAGGAAAATGACATTGTATAGCCACTATCAAAATAATGGCCGAAAAATGTATATTTTTTTGTATATATATACATTTTGTATGTTACATACAAAAATTATACACATTTTATACACTTTTTCAGCTACTAAATATAAATAATTTCTGGCGCGGGCTAAAAGAGATAATACCCTATTTAATTATATACTGTAGTAACAAAAAATTGTGAATAATAGGAAAATAGTAGCACATGGAAGAAGAGGTGTGACCGCGTAATGCGATGTTTTCTTATAAAAAGCAGACGAAAAAAATTGAAGGGAAAGATATCCCTTTAAATTATTCCTGTTACAGAACAACAATAATAGTAATGACTTCCAATAAAATACTTCATAGGACTAAATGGCACTATAAAGGATGAGAAGCTGAGTCTTGTAGCTTAATTTAGATATCTTTGAAAATGGAAAATAAATCACCATTGATATAATCGTTATCGACAAGGCTGACCAAGTAGTAACTGTTTTGAACCTGTAAGCAAATTGAAAGAGCAATATTATCAGTAAAGTACGCGTTCGGACAATATTTGGTTGAAGTCCGAAAAAAATGAGTATTTGAAGTTGAATTGAAAAAGTTTATATGGACATGCTTGGACATGAAATTTATACTCAAAAGGAAAAAAAAATTGAAATGTTGCGAGTGAAAAACCATTCTTTCACTCGAAATACTCTTCAAGCTAGTTTTTCAATACTTTACTAGCATTTCAAATACTTAAGTTTAGTATTTGCAAATACTGAAAGGGAGCCTTGGCATAATCGGTAAAGTTGCTCCCATGTAACCAGGAGGTCACGTGTTCAAGCGGTGAAAACAACCTCTTGCAGTAATGCAGGGTAAGACTACGTACAATAGACCCTTGTGGTCCGGCTCTTCACCGGACCCCGCGCATAGCGGGAGCTTAGTGCACCGGCTTTCTACTTGCAAATAATGACTCAAGTATTTGCAAGTGAAGTCATGGCCAAATACCATAGCATTTCGAAAAAATTATACATTGTTAAATCAAGACATGAGACACAAAGTGTGTGAAAGAATACATACTTGTTCAAGCAATTTTCTAGATGGATCAGTCTCTGGGTATAATTGAGCCCATCCTCTTGACCAGATTTCAAATGCTTCATCCTTCCACACCATGAAACTGGCGGGATCAACGACTGTCGGTTGTACAATTTCCTTAGCTGGGAAGACTCCCCATGTCACCGCATTGACGGCAGTTTGGCTGATGTTGGAAATCCAGTTTCCTTCCTTGTTTACAGCCATGTATGTTAGGGAGGGGAAAGCCTTGCAATTTTCGACGAGGGTGTTTAACTTCTCCCCGGAGCAGAAAAACTCCAAGTATGCCTTTTGATAAACATATCCACCGGGACCGCCCCATCCTGCAGAAAAAAAGTAAATAATCTCGTAAACAAAATGGTTATATAACCAAATCCCACGTCATGCAGTTATAAAGAATCAGCATACATGTCATGGAAAAAGCAAAATGTTTTTGCAATAAAAAGAAGGCTGACTAAAAGGATGTACAGCTCGTAGATAAGTAATGAGGTGATAAAAAAGGCTGCTATAACAAAATCCCTCGTCATGTAGTTATGGGACGAGGTGATAGAGCATCCTAAGCGCGCTAAGCAGGAAGTGACAAAGATAGTTAGCAACTCAAAAAGGATACTATGGGAACAGTTGAATCTCATTTCAAGAATGTATGGACTTGTTTATTAAATAGTGTAAATTGAACTTTGACCATTCAGTAGAAGTTAATTGGTCTCTTTTCCTGGTTGATGAAGCAATGAATAGGTTTTATCCTGACAAGTTCTCATAAGAGTTGGACAAGGACTTATAAAGGAAAGTGTGAAACAGATGCAACTCCTAGAAGACGGTACCTGTGGATGAGACATTTGAGGGTATTGAACAAAGTTATACTAGAGAGGACTAATGTCACGGGCTCATTTTCTTACGCTCGTCAGCGGCACCGAATTGCCCGTGCGGCGCCTGCAGTTCCCCTCGCTGCAGGTCAACCTTTCTCCTTTCCCAGGTTTTGCAAGCACGATCCTGTGCCTATGGTGAAGCTTGCCTAGAAGGCCTGCTCCAATTGTGCTGCCCATACGATGTCTAGGCTCTTGGCCTCGACAAGTTGTGGCGCTTCTCATCTTAGGATCATAATCCATGCGCGCCCTGGAGGTGGGCTTAGGACATGTCTTGTCCCTCGCCTAGAACTGAGCATCGCCCTCGCGTGCACAGCCCAATCCTCAAGCTTGACACTTGCCTCGTGCATCCGCACCCAGCTTGTGCCTTGCCCGAGTAAGACTGCCTTTAGTCCTTGGCCATTGTCATATGCGTTTTTCATGCCATGCCCATACATAGCCCTCGCGACACACTTCCATCCCGTCTAGTGCAGTGTCACCCCACAACTGCACGTTTAGGCCAACGGACCCTTGCTCGTATGGCTGAACCCAAGCCATGCTTACAAGTCGACACATGATGCCCCTAAGATAGGCGCATCAAGTATCCAATCGGCACGGAGGTCTTTGTCCAACATTTCGGAAGCCCGCGGGGCATAGCCGTCCCACATATCAGCCTCCAACGCCTGTTTGGTGCCCAACGCTAGCCCGAAGGCGTCGCGCCGTCCATAGAGTTCCCTAACTCGTATGGATACCTAGGACACTCCTTTGAGTCATCCAGGCAGGCCCTTGAGATTCCCCTCAACGTCGCTCATTTGATACGGCTTGGTGGCAGCACGTATGGGGGAGGCAGGTTAAGCTTTCAACACCTATACCTCCTTATATATGCTTAAAATTAAAAGGCCCAAGTTTCCTGAGTAGACAGATCTACGTCAGAGAATCAGAAGAGCCTTTTCTCACCGGATCTGCACGAAGTCACAACCCCAAAATGCGGGTTGTGACACTAAGCCTTGTTGAATTCCCGTGCATGTTAGCGGAACTGTTTTATTTTTTGTACACTTTTGGAGGACCTACAATATTTCAGATGTTTGCATCAGGGTAGGCTGCCTACATCACACTCTCTTAAGATGCACTCCTTCCCCGAACCCTGCGTAAACGCGGGGTGCTTCGTGCATTAGGCTTCCCTTATTAGTGACTAATGCTTTTTGTTGAGAATCATATTTTTGTGTAAAACTCTAGATTTTTTGTATAAAATCTTGTATGAAAGGTTTTCCTATCACTTTTTAGACATCTACTATTTGATTAATAATTTTAGGTTCAATCATTCGAAAGTAAAAGAAGAAAAATGATGGAATTGTGCTTACCAACAGAAGGAGAGTCAGACTTCTCAGCATTAACTGCAGGTTGGCTGTTAATAGTCAGGAAACCTTTCGTATTGATATGACCCAACTTTTCGTTTATGATCTTTGTCTCTGGCTGAAGACCGTCTAATTCAGACCAAGGGAAGCTCCTCAGCTTCCCAAGACAGTAGTCCTTAAATCTCTGAAGTGAAAATTCTATAAGTATCAAGCCTTAGAAACCAGTCTTCGGTTTTGACAAGAAATGAAAAGATTAAATCATACCTCATAGATATCTTCCACGCTATTCAAAGCCACAGCCCATTCCTCTTGAAGCTTCTTATCACGTGAACGTGCACGCATGAACTGTAGAGGTCCAAAGGAAGCTATGTTACAGATAACAAACGTACCAAAACAACTCAGAAAAATGCACAAAAAAGCTAATTGTATCATCTTGATTGTGGTTGACCAGCTGAATGATGATTCGAAGAAAGGAACTACGCAAGCACTAAAACAGGAAGGGTTATTTAGGAGGACAAGAAAGCTTTTAAACAAACTTAGAAAAATAAATCAAGTGTACAGCCCAGACCACAAATTTCCTTCTTTTTATAAGTGCCTAAACCTAGATAGTTCCCGCAGTATTTCACAAACAATATTAGAAGTTTAAATAACTTTGATTTTGCCTCAAACAACATAAGCACTGTAAAAGATAAACAAAATTTTGTGTCTCGTCTTCCCAGGGCCAAACGTCATTCGTGATGTAACGATAAGATATATTTAATTTTTTTTAAAAAGGAAAGATTGCTCCAGGGTATGCTCAAGAAGGTATGTGATATCCTATAGTATCTTCTGCTAATCAGATGTTTATTCGTAAATATTTAAACTAATCATTCCCCAGAGAGACTTACACGAACAGAACAAGTTGCAATTACCTGATAGTCGGTAAGTGCCCCGTATGATGGATTTTGAGCATTGCCCCATCTACCATGTGGATATTCATCCCAACCTAAGGTCCTAGAGATGTAGCTCTTTGGACGATTTGCCCTACCATCATTGACGGCGATAGATCAGATTATCATCACAAAGTAAAAGGTGTATTCTGACATTAATTCACATCTCTACATACCAGAATATAGGACGAACATCTTCTTTGACACGGAAAACATTTGTAGGACGTCTCCAAGGCAATGGCCTAGAAATTTTGGACTCTTCTATTAATCCAAGATTCTGCATATCCAAGACATCTCACAATTGTGAGTTGAATTCTTGCCTATACTAGAAATAGTGACTACTTCGTAAATCTCAAAGTAGAAAGTTCAAAAGGTAAGAGAATTAACCATCAAAATGGCTAGTGCTGATTTCTCCATGTTTAATGTATAAAGATGCAAAGTCTTAATGCCGCTGGCCAAAATCTTTTTGCACATTTCAGTTCCAAGGTGAATTCCGTAGGCTTTGACAGCCTCCTCGTTGTCCTTAATAGGTTCCAACGCAGCCATTATCTCTTCTGGAATCTACAACATAATAAAGGAAAACTGAGTATCTACAAAGCTGAAGCAGGAGCTGCTAATCAGCCTTTAAGCAAGCATCAAACATGATCAACTTATTGTCTTAATCAGCAACATCGCTTACGTAAAACATAACAGCAGGTAAGGAAAGCATGACCATTTAGACACGGATTCAAAATACAAACAACTCAACTAACATATTCAATTAAGGAAGATGACTCACAGTGTTACAGCAAAAGCAACAGATGGAAAGAAGATGCAAAAATCTAACTAGGAGTGTGAAATAACGCGCAAATGAAGAAAAAATAAAAATGTGTAATGCAAAAAATATAACAATAAATAAAAAGCAATAATTATTTGGAGATTTAAAAAAATATAATAAAGTGAACTACATGAAGTAAAAATCATGTCAATCAAATTCAAAAACCCTTTTAAATTTTTGTTTTAGATGAAAGATGTAGTTTAAATTTTTAGTGCCTAGTTTTCTTATTCTAAATTACTAATTTCTTGTTCCTAATCACAAAAAAAGTTTACTCATAATGTTTTTTTAACAGTTAATGTATCATTTTGTCAACGATATTTATTGTCTATAGCTTCTCTCTTAAAGACAGAGCACATGGGCAATGAGGCACATGCCTAAGCACCTTACCGCCTACACTACTATAAGTGAGCAAAGCACACAACATACGTATCACGAGCTTTAGAAGCGATCCTTTAACAACACTGAGAGACCATACTATTAAGATTGAAGAAAAGTACTAACTTGACGGTACCTAACCGAACTTTGGGCAATATAACATCTCCATATTTTTGGGGTTACCATGCATTTTAATAGGAGTGAAGTAATATGTCGTTCCACAAGCTAACATACAAATAAACACAGAGGTAAAGTCTGTACTCCAAAATATGGGGATACCTTAGTCTTGCAAAATCCAGTCATGCGCAAGAAGCCCTTGTAATTGTTAATGGGCATGATACCCGGGACGATGGGGCAAGTAATTCCAAGTTGGCGGCAATCGTTGACAAATTTGAGGAAAATATCAGTATCATAGAAGAGTTGAGTTACAATAAGATCAGCTCCAGCATCAACCTGTAGAATACAAATGTATAATCTAACGTAAGTACCACAAACTCATTATATTCCTCGGATGACAATTATAATGCTGGGAATAGACTACCTTTCTTTTGAGATAGGCAAGGTCATTTTCATATATCTCTTGTGTAGCTATTCCATTAGCAGGTATAACATCAGGATGTGCCTCTGACAAAGAATCAAAATAGTAGTCAGTAACAGCACACAAAACATCAGAAAAAAACTCATTTTGCTTCAAAACTAATGTGGAATAAGTATATCATGGTCCATATTTGTCCAAATAAATAACTCAAAGCCCAAGATCTTAGTAGCTAACCTGGATAACCAGCAACAGTTATCCCAAAGTAGTCCCCATACTTGGCACGAATATGCTTCACCTAAAAACAAAAAAGAATATCAATTAATACTAACACAAATATTACACCAGCCATAACATTGTTACTCTTTAAGCAATTAAAAATGTGCTCTTTCCAAAAGTTTTAAAATTTTTAGACGAGGTGGTTGCACAATTTAACATGGTATCAGAGTAGGTAACAGGTCCTCAGATCAAATCTCATTGCCACCCAAAAAGCAAAAAGTCTTTCGATAAGTTGCGTCCAAGAATCAAGCTCACACGTGAAGGGCCGTGTTGAGATACAACATAGTTTTTTTTCCAAGATATCATATAATTAAGTAAATCTTTTGTGATGGTAGGTTGTCTCATGATATGTTGTGGCTAATAAGTCATTTCGTTTGCAAAATTGTGCTCGCCAACATCATTAGATGTGTTGGGTTCATGAATCAGGTCCACAAGTGAAGGGACGTACCGAGACATAATATATTTTAAGTGACTAAAAGTAATGCTATCTCTAACCGATTAAACTTTTAGATGAAATGATCACACAATTCAACAAGTACAATATCTACAGCATCGATGAGGTGGTTGCACAATTAACATGGTATCAGAACAAGCAAACAACAAGTTCTGAGCTGAAATCTCATCGCCACCCAAAAGCAAAGAATATTTCAATGAGTTGGGTCCAAAAATCAAGCCTACATGTGAAAAAGGGTAGCCCGGTGTACAAAGCATTCCGCATTCACGTAGGGTCCAGGAAAGGGCCGCACCCAAGGGGTGTGACGTAGACAGTCTACCCTAATGCAAAGCATTAGTGGCTGCTTTTTAAAAGTGTGCTCACTCTAACAACTTAAATTTTTTCATACGTTAGGTCCATAATAGCCCGTTTGGCTAAGCTGCAAAAATCAGCTTATTGTGAGAATTGATTTTCTCAATTCGTGAGAATCAGTTATTGTTTTGCTAATTAATTTTTTTCTTTTTTATTTATAAATTAATCCATCGGCCCGAGCTTTCACCTCCCGTGGCGATGGGGGTTTGGCATTGACCCCAACTTGTTTATTGATAATCAAAGTAAAGTACAAGAGGAGTGGGACATAAACCTAACCTCCCAAACACAGTTTGGCTAATTAATTTGAAAAAAACTTATGAAAATTAATTAGTATTTGATCAAATTTTTAAAAACTGTTTCTAAGTGTATTTTTCTCAAAATTGTTTTTCAAAAAAGTGCTTTTAAACAGAAGTTACTTTTTTTGGTTCTCCTCGAAAGCTTTTTTTTTTTTTTTTTTCCCTAAAAGCTTGGCCAAACTCTTTTAACTTTGGAAAAAAATATTTTTTTTAAGGATCCGATAAACTTAGCCAAACAGGCTATGAATCAAGTCCACACGTGTTGAGACATAATACTATTAAGTAATTAAAAGTATGCTCGGTCTAACAACTTAATCTTTTAAATAAAAAGATCGTACAGTTCAACAATTCATATTACACAACCAGATCACAGATCAAAGAATAATTAAGTAGAGAAATTACCAGATCCAAGGCACAAGCAAAACCACCTTCAACTTGAACAAACTTATCTTGACCATGAGGAGGATCACCACGAAGAGCAAGAACATTTTGAATACCATTAGTCTTAATAGTATCAAGAGCATGATCAATCTTTTCAACAGGCATATTTGTACATGTCAAATGCATCATAGTTTCAACACACACCATATTTTGCATTCTTTTAGAAATCTCAAGTGTTAGATCTGCTGTTGAACCACCTGCACCCCACGTTATATCACAAAATGATGGGTTATGTGCTACCATTCTTTCCATTCTTTCGAATAGATTTTCAACCCCATCTTCTGTCTTTGGTGGGAAAAATTCAAAGGAAAATACTACCCTGTTTTCATCTTTAGCTGCCTCTTGGATCTTCTCAATTACCTTCATTTTTCTGTCTTGCAAAATTGAGAAAGAAAATGAAGATGCTCAAGATTTGGCAAGAATCTTGAAAAAAAAAATGCAGCTTTTTTTAGCAGCTGCTGCTAATTGGGTACAGAGGGGCAAGTGAAGAAGTGAGGTTAGGAGGATATATAAGTAGAAAGATTGGGAAGTTGGTGAGTTGTGATGGGCTACCACTGTAGTCTATAATAATCGACTATTTACAATAATAATAGCCGACCGAGAAAGTTTATGTATTACACGTGTATAATTAATATATAATTTATTTATATGTCTGACAAAAATAAATAATAATATAATCGGCTATTTGTATAAAGAGTCCTTTTTAAAATTTAAAACTAAAATGGCACGCAAAAATGACTAGTGGTCAGTGGAGTGAGTTGAGAATAATGAGATCTCCAATTCAAATTCTCACATAGAAAAAATATTACTCCCTTCGTTTTAATTTATGTGAATCCATTTGACTGAGTACGGAGTTTAAGAAAAGAGATAAGACTTTTGAACTTGTGGTATAAAATGAGGCACATATATTTTGTGTGGCTATAAATCGTTGAATAAAGGTAAATTGTTTCCAAATAAGGAAAGAAGTCATTCTCTTTTGTACGAACTAAAAAGAAAATAGGTTCACATAAATTGAAATGGATTGAGTAATTTTTTTCTCATTTATGCAAGTCTTGTTGAATAAAATTAAGAGTTTTATTCACTTTTAGCCTGCGCCAGAAACTATTTATATTGGTAGTCTAAAAAGTATATAAAATTTGTATAATTTTTGTATATAACGTACCGAATGTATGTATATACAAAATATATATATATATATTTTCGGCTATTATTTTAAAAGCGACTATATAATGTTATTTTTTTAAAAATTAACCAATACATATATTATGCGAATAGCATATGAAATTAGTTGAGGTGTGCAAATAGATCCGAATTCCATCATTATTATTTTTTTTAAAACAAACTAAAGTGTGTCACATAATGGAGTAACAATTACTAACAAGTAACAACCTCCCGGTGCGTTCATTTTCATTTCTATTTCTTTTTAACTTATTATTATTGATTTGGGGGGCCTACTCAACAACCCAAGTTGCTCCAATCTCCATATCCATCCTTTATTTTAAAAATAAAATAAATAAATTGAGCGAATCATAAAGTTTTGTGCACATGATTCATTAATTAATCAGATCTGATTTTGTATGTCCTTTTAAGAAAGATATATTTAGAGCTCGTTTTGATTAACTTGTTAAAAGTATCTAATAAGCATTAACAATTACTCCGTATAAAATAATTTTAACTGTTAAAGCTCATATTATAAATAAATAATTACTTATTTGATAGAAATATTAAAATTGACAATAAGAAGTAATAACGTTAATAGTAAAAACTTTTGTCTAAATTATTATTTATGTCTCCTTAAATATCTCACTTGGGTAATACTTCACTAATTTAAACAGTAAAAGTAGATCCGAAAGGAAGTAGTAAATGACTTCTTCTTTTCTAAAACATAAAATTGTCTCAAACAAATTCAATTTACTTGTTACATTTGTATAGAATTTCATTAATAATTTTCTTGTATTTTAAATTGATCAAATTACTACTTTTAGATTATTATTTTAATGAATTCTTTTTACTATGATTATTGCAATATGAAGGTTAAATAAATTTTAAATTTTTTGTATCCAATCAAAAAGGTATAAAATCAAAGGAAAAGAATAAGTTAGATGACGTAGTTTGTAGGTAGGCTGTGTTTGTCGGTAGCTCGAGTCTTTCAATTTTGAGGGTGGGTTGATTTTGGGCGCTTCGTATCGAGGATAAAGCGCTATTACTAAAGTCATTCAACTATCTTTTAATTTTACTAAAGTCACTTAACTATTTTTTATCACTTAAAAGTAATTAAACTTTATCATTGTTACTTAAAAATCATCTTGGCTCAAATCCTACCATAAATATGATATGTCACAAAATATAATGAGAACAATCCAAAAATAAATACCACATAAGTTTAAATGGGTCATACCCACTAAATTCATTTCTCCCTTAATGTGACCCATAACTTAAATGGGTTTCAATAGAGGGAAAAACACATATCCCTGATAAAATTAGGTCTTATGATTTTTCGGGAGGTTTTGATCGTACAGATACAATCTTTCGTTTGTCTAAACAATTGCAAACGGTTGTCTATAATTGCATGTCTATTGACAATTTTTGTTATGCACTTTAATTATATGTGTTGCTTACTAAGCAGGTTATTTGTATGATGGTGTTGCTTAATAAGCAATATTTTGAAATTAATAGAATGGTAGTTTGTGAAAATATATTCTCACTAGCCTTATTATTCTTGTATGCTTACGATACATTCATATGTTATGTGAGATGAATACAATACTATTTTAACTTCACTAGAAAATTATAAATATGTTATGTGAGTTGGATACAGTAGTATTTTAACTTCAGTAGAGTTATAAAACTGACTCGGATGGGGCATACAAACAAGAAAAGAATTTTTTAGTATAAAATAATTATAAATGGGCATTACGTAACAGAAAAGGCAAAAAATTTGTAGTCCAGGATAATTATTTTAAATTAATGTGGATTTTTTTTTAATTGAAATCACTTGGGTTATGGGTCAAATCACATTAAGGGAAAAATAAATTTAAAGTGAGTATGGTCCATTTAAGCTTATGTGACATTTATTTTTGGATTTTTCTTATTAAATTTTATGCAATGTCATATTTATGATAGGGGTTTGAGCCAAAATGACTTTTAAGTGATAATGATAAAATTTAATTACTTTTAAGTGACAAAAAATAATTGAGTGACTTTAGTAAAATTGAAAAATAGTTGAATGACCATAAGTGAAATTAACCTTTTTATACTGGACTATATCCAAGGCAAAAATTCTCAGCAAAAATCATTTGCTACCATCTTATGAGTCTCATTAAGCTTCATTTTTTTTTTTTCGGTCTCTACTCAATTAGTCAATCTGAGCAAGGAGAAAGCAGCAGACAACGTCAAAATTAATTGGAAAAAATATATAGTTGATCTATCTACTGTAAAGATAATATCACCTAATTCTAGTTTATTTTATCCTACAATTGTTATTCTACCACGTGCTACTTTCCAATTAGAAGTTGAAAAGAACAAACGTGTCATTATCATTCACCTATAATAACTTTTCACCTAAAAAAGAAAGAAAAAAAAAAGGAAAAAAGAAGAGAAAGAGGAATGAGAAGATGTAATCTAAGTCAACAATTAAAAGCTCATTAAATCAAGATTGTATCGGATATAACGAAAATTTTAAAAATGATATAAGAGATCAAATTATGGTGGATGTCTACTCTTCCTCCATGATTTTTATCTCAAATGATTAATGACATATTTTCTATGTTTAATGACATATTCAATGACATATTTTCTTCACTTTTCATGCCTATATGCCTTGTAATAGATAGGAAAATACACACAATTGAAGAAGAAATAATAATCTATCCTCTCTTTCTCTCTATATCTCTTAACTTGTTTTTTCTTGTTCTATATTGTTACTTTGAGCTATATTTTATAACACATTATCAACACGAGACTCTACAGTCTCAAGAAACTCTTTGAGAAGACTAAGGTATAATTTTTCTCCTCTTTTAATTATGACTGATATTATGAAAAGAAAGTTCGTTGCCCTTAAAATTCCGAGCAAGAACTATATGACATGAGTGTTGGATGCTGAAATCCATTTAGATACAATGGGTCTTGGAGACGCCATTAAAGATAGAAATAAAGTATCTATCCAAGACTGTGCTAAGGCCTTGATTTTCTTGTGCCATTACCTTGATGAAGGGTTGAAAATAAAATATCTCACGGTCAAAGATCCACTTGTTTTGTAGAATGGCTTAAAGGAAAGATATGACAACTTAAAATTGGTCACACTTCCACAAGCACGATATGATTGGGCTCATCTGAGGCTCCAAGACTTTAAGTCTATTTCTGAATATAATTTTGCGATGTTCAGAATTACTTCTAAATTGAAACTCTATGGAGATAGTATCATTGACTATGATATGCTTGAAAAAACGTCCACAACATTTTATGCCTCCAATAAGGTCCTGCAACATCAGTACCGAGAGAAAGGTTTCAAGAAGTACTCTGAGTTGATTTCTCTTCTCCTTGTGGCTGAACGAAACAATGACTTGCCCATGAGAAATCACGATAATCGACCCATTGGGTCTACACCATTGCCCGACATGAATGAGGTGTATTTTCATTATGCTATTCGTGGTTGTGGTCGTGGCCAAGCAATATTCTTCTTTCTTATGTGTTAATATTATATTATTCCACTTAACATAGAAAATTAGTACCAAACAAACATTGAATTTTTTTATGTCAATATGACTTAATTATTTAAAGTACCAACAATATCAATGTCCCACTTTGTTCAAGCAATTGGTTTGTAAGCCTAGTAATCTCAGTTCTAATAAAGTGTCATTAACCTTTTCTTCAAGAAGGATATCAATTAAGAGGTTACATGTATAACTTTAGACAAGGTGGGTTGCTCTGATGGTAAGCACCATCCACTTCCAACCAAGAGGTTGTGAGTTCGAGTCACCCCAAGAGCAAGGTGGGGAGTTCTTGGAGGGAAGGATGCCGAGGGTCATTTGGAAACAGCCTCTCTACCCCAGGGTAGGGGTAAGGTCTGCGTACACACTACCCTCCCCGGACCCCACTAGTGGGATTATACTGGGTTGTTGTTGTTGTTGTTGTATGTATAACTTTGACCATATTTTTATTTAGCATATTTTAAGAAATCTTTTTGTTACTTAACTATTGTATAATATATTATTTATGGTAACTCATTAATATGACTACAATATTTCGTCATTTTATTTATTATATACCTTAAGAATTTTTGTATGCGCTGTATATGTGCATGTAGCACCGCCATATCGCATCAAGATGGGTCCCCAAAGAAGGTTAGAAATATATGTTGGGTTTGAATCGCTCTCCATTATTCGCTACCTCGAAATATTAACGGGAGATTTGTTCACTGCTCGATTTGCAGATTGTCGATTCGATGAGGCATTTTTCCCAAAATTTGGGGGAGAAATTGGTGATATCAAACAGAAAAATTCGTGAAAAAATTCATCATTGTCTCATCTTGATCCATGTGCCTCTAATTGTGAAAAAGAGGTACAAAAGATTATTCATTTGCAGAAAATACCAAATCAAATGCCAGATACATTTACGGATCTGAAAAGGATTACGAAATCGCATATCCCTGCAGAGAATGTTTCAATCCGTATTGATGTTCCTATTAGACAATCTTTTAGTGTCATAGCTAATGAGTCAAAAGCACGCCTAAAGTGTGGCAGACCATTGGGTTCTAAGGATTGAAATCCTAGAAAAAGAAACATAAATGATCAAGATGACACTACGAAAGAGTCTCATAAAGAAACCCATGATTTAACGAATCCTGAGATTCATGAGGATATCGATGAGCCTGAGACTAAAGAAAATAAGGAACTATCAATAAATTCAATCGATATTGAGACAAATTTGAAAATTGAATATAGTGGCGGATTATGTCTTTGCATACAATGTTGCATCTAGCATTGCAAGATAATGAGGATCTTGAACCTCAATCTGTTGGAGAATGTCGACAAAGACGTGATTATCACGACCCAAAATCTCACCTGTCCTGATGGCACCTATCTCAATACTAGGCAAGACAACAATCTCAATAAACCACCATATCTTTTAAGTTTGAAAACATAAAATTTAAATTCAGCGAAAGAAATCTCACAAATACATATATAAACAATCCCAAAATTCTGTGTCACTGAGTACATGAGCATCTAAATGAATACAAGGTCTGACTGATCCGCAAGACTCTACTAAACCCGCTCATGACTCGTGAGATCTATATAACTTAGGCTCTGATACCAATCTGTTACGACCCAAACTAACCCCTATCGTGATGGCGCCTATCGCGGTACTAGGCAAGCCGACTCATTCTAAAACAAACCGATATTTTTCATTTCAAGGATAATTCCAAGGCTATTTAGCAACAAAAAAAATCTTTGTAAAGGAGTTCAAATCAAACAAAAGTGCGGAAAAAAAAATCCCGACATCAGGATGTCACTAGTGATGATCATCTACTACAATCTGTCTAACAATATCAAGGCTAAATCAGCCTGGAAAAATAGCTAAATACAACTAGAGTAAGATAAGAGGGAGAAGAGCAGGGGCTGCAATCACCAAACAACTACCTTGCTAACTCCGAAAAAATCTGCAATCAGAATAATCAACAACCGCTACCGCATCCAGCTACACCTGGATCTGCACATAAGGTGCATGGAGTAACGTGAGTACACCAACTCAATAAGTAACAACAATAAATAAAGACTGAGCAGTAGTGACGAGCAATAAAGCATATAACGTTCATATCATGAAATCTCAGTAAAATATCTCATGCTTTTAAAATCAGGATTTGAATCAAAATATCTCGTTTAAACCCAGTTCGAGTAAAAAATCATTTAAGGATATTTTTTATTAGTTTTCAAACAGAGGAAAAATGAGTGAGCAAAAATGATAAAATCATAAACAGCCCCTCGGGCAAAGCATCACTCACATACAGCCCCTCGGGCAAACCTCACAATCACTCGTACATACCACACAATCACTCTTGCCACTCGGGCATACCTCACAATCACTAATGCCTCCCCGTCACTCAGCACTCGGCACTCGGCACTCGCACTCAGTAGGTACCTGCGCTCACTGGGGGTGTGTACAGACTCCGGAGAGGCTCTTTCAGCCCAAGCACTATATCAAGCAAAATAATGGCATAAATCACTTAGGCCCTTGGCCTATATCAAACATGTTGCGGCATGCAACCCGATCCCATAAATATCCTCACAAATCAGGCCCTCGGCCTCACTCAGTCATAAACCTCTCAAGCCACTTGGGCATTACAGTAAAAACAGGGTATTCAGCCCCAAACAACATTTATATACATCAAAATAGAGTAATAAAACTGAGTTACGCAGCAAACAAGTATAACCATGACTGAGTATAGATTTTTCAATCGAAAACAGTGAGAGGATAGTAAGAAAGGCCTCTAAGGGTCCAAACAGCACTAGCACAAGGCCCAAACATGGCATTCAGCCCAATTTACAGAAACGTTTTCTAAAACATATAAATATCATATAGTTTTAACAAAATATAAAACTTTACAGTTGCTACAGGATGGGGCCAAGTCACAATCCTCAACAATGCACGCCCACACGCCCGTCACCTAGCATGTGCGTCACCTCAAAATAGTATAATGAAACGAAATCTGGGGTTTCATACCCTCAAGAGTAGATTTACAATCGTTACTTACCTCAACTGGGTCAAATCTCTACCCCGCAATGCTCTTGCCTCTCGACTCGGCCTCCAAATGCTCCAAATCTATTCACAATCAGTACAATACCATCAATATATGCTAATGGAATGAATTCCACAAGAAAAACTATCAATTTAGACCAAAAATCCGAAATTGGCTCAAACCCGGCTCCCGAGCCCACGTCTCGAAATACGACACAATTTACAAAACTAGAAAGCCCATTCACTCACGAGTCTAACCATACCAAATTCATCAAAATCCGACATTATTTAGTCCTTCAAATCCTTAAATTACTCTCCAAAAATTCCAAACCCTAACCCCTCATTTTCACTAATTACATGATTAAACAATGGAAAATCACCATATATACGAGTATTAGGGCTCAAGCAACTTACCTCATTGATAGCCCTTGAATCACCTTTCAAATATCACTCCAAAAGCTCCAAAACCCGACTTGAAAATGAACCAAATTGGCGAAGGGTTCTATTTATGGTTTCTGCCCAGACTTTTTCGCACCTGCGGACCATTTCTCGCTTCTGCGAAACCGCACCTGTGGAAAAATCCATCACAGGTGCGAAACTCACTTATGAGCCCAGGTTCCGCATCTGTGGCCAACCTGTCGCACCTGCGCGTGACATGCCACATCTGCGAAGCCAGCCTTCTTCCTTTCTTCCGCATCTGCGCCCCAGGTCTCGCACACGCGGGCTCGTAGATGCGATAGCCTTCTCGCACCTGCGCATCCTGCCTAGCCCAGCACTGCCCGCACCTATGAACCCCTATGCGCACCTGCGACTCCCTCTCTGCAGGTGCGAAAATATCAGTAGCGGCAGCTTCAGCTATATTTTCCAACTTTAAAAATTCCGTTAACCACCCAGAATCACCCCGACACCCTCGGAACCTTAACTAAGTCCAAAATCACCTAACGAAGCTAACGGAGCCATCGAAATTAAATTCCGAGATCATTTACACATAGGTCAATATCTGGTTGACTTTTCTAACCTAAGGTTCTAAATAAGAGACTAAGTGTGTCATTCCACTCCGAAAATACTCCGGACCCAAACCAACCAACCCGATACATCACAATGCAGCTAAATAACACATAAAGAAGCATAAATAAGGGAAAGAAGGCTATAACTCTCGAAACGATCGGCCGGGTCACTACAACCTAGATGTGCACACGAGATGTAGAGTGTAGTATGAGTACAACCAACTCAATAAGTAACAAGACTAACCTTTGGGCTGAAAGTAGTGACGAGCTCAGCAGGTACAATCCAGTATAGAAATAACAATACAGAAGTGTATGCATGCTTTCAAGTTCAACAGTTACTCTCAGTACAAATAAAATGGATTAATTCTGAATAATATGAGGAATATGGCATCGCTGTATCTACATGCCAATGTACATATTATATGTGATGCACCTTAGTGAAACTCCATGTACTCACAATCTAAAATACTCAATCACTCAGTACTGTATATGGCCAATCCAGCCAAGGGAAGATCCATCCCAAATATATATGTATATCCATCAAGTGACAGTCAGTCACTCAGTACTGTATAAGGCCAATCCATCCCAGGGGAAGATCCATCCCCGAATATCAATGATTCGGACAAAATCCATGTCCAGAGAAAATACATCCCTCAATATAAATGCTTCAGGCAAGATCCATGTCCACGAAAAATACATCCCTCAATATAAATGCTTCGGGCAAGATCCATGCCCTGGAAAAATCCATCCATCAATATATATATATATATATATATATATATATATATATATCAACTACGCTCACTGTGGGGGTGCAGACTCCGGAGGGGCTCCTTCAGCCATAATAACTAGATCCAGGCATAAATAAATAAACATAACTATCAGTCAGAATCTCCAATCTCTCGGGCTCTCAATGACATGAAGAATCAACTCGACTTGATGATATGAAGTATCAATGAATGGCAACAGAGACTCAGATATGATATGCAAGTGATAGATGTGACTGAGTACAAAATTGTAAATTTAAACAAATAGTTCAACAACAATATAACCCATGTGGGTCCCAAAATATATCGGCGCGTAGCCAAATCATGATTTTTAATATGAGTCTCAGCTCAATTTCTCTAACACGTGGAGGATGTTTGGATAATATCATTTATTTAATTATGCAACTCCATGGAATTAATTAAGTCACAATTCCTATGATGCACGCTCACACGCATGTCACCTAGCATGTGCGTCATCTCCAAACAATTCATACAACATGTAATTCAGGGATTCATACCCTCAGAACCAAGTTTAGAAGTGTTACGTATCTCAACCTTCAAGCTCCCAAAATACTAAAATGCTCCAGTTGATTAAAAGGTCCAAATATCACCCACAATTCAATACCTACCATTAGATATCCTAACTATATCAAAATAAATACAAAAAGATTCATAAATATCCATGTAGGTTTCACAATTCGGCAACAAGCCTTCAACCATCACAAATTATCCAATGGGCTCACCCATTAGCCTATTCAATTCCATTCTTATCATTTAATATTCATTTGGAGTCATTAACAATACTATGTTAATTACCCAATATCATTAAGTCACTATTCATTGTCTTCTCCAACAAAACCCTATGTTCAAGAACACCCATTTCAAGAACTAGTGTTGTATCTTGTCCAAATGGTGATTCCCTATTCAATTCATTCATCAATTAAGTTATCAAGTCTATTGGAATCATTAGAAACTCAAAACAATTCCTTTTATATCGATTCATCACTATTCATCTTCTTCTTTGCCCAAAATATCATTTTCCAGACCCTCCATTAGGGTTCATATAATATCCCATTATAACTTCAAATAAAACTCATAAACATGCTACTCATACTCTAATATGATATATATATGAAGCTCAAGTGAAGGGATTACCTCTTGGTGGAAGAATCTAACTTTTCCTCTTTTCGGTGTCCTTAAAGATTCAACCTATTTCCTATGGATTTGATCCATAATAATGTTAGCATTATCACTAAATGATCTTATATAATCATCTTTGTACCAAAATAACTTATCTTGAAGTGTATCCATAGTGGAAGAGCTCCTCCTTCTCTCTAGAAATCCATTCCAAGTTGAAGAACTAACACATTCTCTCTCTAAAATGCTCTTACCTCTCTCTAAAACCCTCAGAAAAATACCCCAAAATAAGCCCCAAAGGCTATTTGCCCAAAATATCATTTTCCAGACCCTCCGAATTCAGGTCTGCGGTCGCATAATGGACCGCACAATTGGTATGCGGGTCGCATAATGCAGCGCAAAACTGATGCCCATAAATGGGCTTCACTGGATAGGTCTACGACCATTTTGCGGATGCATAACCACTTCTGCGGTCGCAGAATTGGCCGCAGAATTGCATTTTACCAGCCTATAGTAATTTGATCATAACTTCTTGTAAGAGTATCCAAATGGCAAACGGTTTGAAGCGTTAGAAACTAGACTCTACGAGCTTTAATTTGATAGATCACACATCACATAACTCCTTATATATATGTAGATATGGTCGTCTAACATATAGTTTTGTGCGTACCCACTTGAAACTTTAGTCTATCATGACAATTTCAATTTGACTTAGCCTTAGGGCTCTTCTTAGACCATAAACCATTCTTAATGCGCCTCATACATATATTATAATGATCAATTGATATCATTCAAATTATCAGTCTTGTTCATACCCGAATTAATATAATTAACACCCGCCAATCTTCTCAATGGTCTTAAAACTCTTCGAAATTTTTTGGGGTGTTACGTCATTCTTAATCATTCCTGACTTCATATGGGTCTTAGATATTATTCCAAAATTTTAACTTCCTTAAGGCCCCAAAATTTGGCTAACTCTCTAAATTCTTAAAATGTTCGGCAGAGTATCCCCTGCAATTAAGACTATCCCAAAACTTCAACCTGTCTAGAACAAGCCCCCACACGGGCACCAATTTCAACATAATTTAACAACCAAATATCTTTACATAATATGATGTCTAGGCCCCACACGACCGCACATATATTCTTTAATGTACAACAACAAACTATTTAGGACCCGCACGACCATACATACGTCATCAATGTATAACAACAAAATATCTAAGTCTCACAAGGCTGTGCATATACCAAAATTAAATAATTCTTTATTATTTTAAACAGTTACATATCTATACCTCTCTCATTCCAACACCGGTTACCCTATATTGCAATACATATTACTACCATACATATATGTATTCTCTCTTTATTATGTATACACCAAGTCACACATGAAAGAACATTTCTTGCCTATATTAAAATTCTATTTCTTCCATTCGAATACTTTCTCATAAATATAAAATTACTTCTAAGCATTATTTGTACTCATAGGACCCTTGATTCTCTAGTTGCCAACTCCTTCCATAATACTCTTTTATTCCATCCGAATACCATAAAGATATTTGTCTTACCTAGATCCATTCACGTGGGTGATTTATGCCTCCACTTACAGTTGTAACTTTTGAGTTTCCTTTAGATCTCTAATTGTTTGATACAGTTGCTAACAATTCCTCTATATGAGAAATGTTCAATCCACTTCCTCCCCTTTCATTGCACAAGTTTCCATTCATTCTTGAGAATCACAATACATATTTCTATTTTCTTAACCTTAACCAACTCATAGATACTACCATGTCCTTTATGATATTTATCTTCCATAGATTCATGTTGTATTTGTTATTATGCCTACCATAGGATTATTACCATGTATCATAGGCTTTCAACTCCCAAGTGATAATGCTATTAGGATAATTCTTGCACCATTTAGTCTCTTTTTCTTTTCTGACCCCGTGCTTCTTACTAGAGCACATTATTTTAGTTTGCAAAATTATTTCGTATATGGAAATACGCATAATATAACCTTTTCTTGCCTCATTTCATGCCAAACATTTATAACTCAAGCTACAATTGCGCAATCCGTGTACCCAAAATGGAAAATGTCTCAAAGAAGAGAACCGTATTGCAAGTGCAACAAGCACCACCACAACTGCAACGTTATAAGCTTATCATATATAGTAGAACCAAGACACACGAATCTAACAACTGTAACCAGCTCTTCTAGAGCTCACATTAACATCAACCGCACGAAGAACTCACGTGTTATAATATCAATATCTGGACCCGCATGGACAACTTACGTGCCAATAATATAAATATCTGCACGGATAACTCACGTGCTAATAATATCAATTGCCCGACATGGTCACAGGCCTCTAGTCCAAGAATATAATGCAGGAGCAATCAAATAAGTACACATGTATATGATAAATGAAATAAAATTCACATGCTCCTGGACTGGTATAAATAACACGCCATAGAGTAGGCATGTGCAAAGTGTGCTATCGTAACTCAAATTGGCAAGTTAACGCAGAAATAGTAATTACCCAATTTATTCAGAGAATTAGCCTCTTTATAACCTCAAGTATAGTCCAGATAGTTCTCGACAAAGGTACGAATACGAGAAACATTATAATTTTACGCTTAACATTCAACTCTAGGCATATCTTTGCTTAAGCATTCTTCCGAGTATGAATACTTGCCCTGATACCTGCACATGGATCAAACCTCACATATGTACTCACTCGTAGCATGCAACTATCACAAATAATTAACACAATTAGTGCCTCCATTGAGTTTAAATAAAATACTCACATCAAACAGGCCGCAACCTTGAAACAATTTGCTTCTGAGAACTCCCTGTTCCCCAAATTCATAAAACACATAAACCACCTTAACTGATTACAACTCCAACACTCGAATGACTATCACATCCTTTATGTACGATCATCCCACTAGGAATACTTCCATAATTTTTTCGTGCCACATAGCAATAATTTAAATATCAATAGTCTATCAACTAGGTGAGTACCGCAATACCAATGAACATCTCTAAGTCAAAGCACAATGCGCCTTCTGAAATGTGCACCCTTCTCAGGAATTACCGAGCAGTTATAACATTTATCTAAATATCTAAAACTGACCATATTGTTCAAAATTCGGGACCTTCCCTTCAAGATTGATCGACCACCTTCAACACCGCATCTATCATGCAATCATGTGAGAAGTACGAGAATTTCATTATCACTTTTGAGTCATCAGCAAATTACATACCCGGTTGGTTAGAAACCTTCAATTTTCTCTCATCTAGGAGGAAATCATAATACACAACATGTCCCCTACACCGGTAGAAGATATCTGGTTTGAGCCATGGTAGAAACTATCAAGAACACTTTGAAATCCATTTGCACATAACCAAGCTATCAGAACTTAATTCCTCTAACTCGACCAAGCCACGCAGGTCACCATCCCAAGAATATTTCCACTAAAACAACCTAGAGCCTCACTACTTCATAGGTACCCAAAGAACCGATCATACCAGCTTACTACCCAGTCGTCCTATTTTCTCCGAGTTGCTTCTAAATTACCCTCAAGTTGACACTTCTCCTTGTCAGAACATTACGATCCTTACTCAAAGCTCACTACAAGACATCCTTACATAATACCACACCACCCTAAGGCCTATAAGCCATTGTATTCTTCTTAAGCACCCCCATAAATACCACAATCGAAACGCCCACTCTGAAAATACCTTATGTGAATTTAAAATTATTCTTTTACCTTTATTATACTGGATTGTAGAATCCATAGTCATACAGAATTACCGCATGTCCCGTCACTATTAAACGTAAATCTCAGCTTCTATCCATACACAAATCCGAAAAAATTATCGATTGCTATATATAAATCTCGAACCCATTATCACCTTCTCAGGAGTCACCCACTTTGCTCAAATCTAAATTGCACCTCCCAAACGGGACAAAAGATACATACCCCATTAGCACAACAACACTCAAAGAAGTAACACAGCCTTAACACCACCGGCCGAATTCATATTCCATGCGAGCTACATTCTTCGCAATTAACAACTTAATCATTCCATGATTTCTTTTTCATATTTTCATAAGTGCATTATATCCCGTATTTAGGAAATTTTCTTAGTCGAGTCATCCTTGATCTCAGTCTATGCAGTCATAACTAATCCACAAGTATGCCTCAGACCAAAACTAAAATTTAACATATAACCATGAAATTGAATTGTCAATAGCAGGATTCCCCACTTGGCTCAAAGCCATAAATTAAAACACTCGATTACTCATAATTCAAGACTGTACGTCAAATCAAGACAAAAATCAAGTACCCAGTACCAAACTCTTGAGTCACAAGTAAACTTTATTCGTCACATTCAACCCATCTGAACACATCCCGCAATCACATCATACTTATCATATAGCCATTCAACCACTCATCGAGCCATAAATTCCACTCATAGGGACAATATCGGATATATGAGCCCAAAAGTACAAGTTCACACAACTGAAACTATCGAGCTTAAGCTGCGGTCTAACCCTGGCCTCAAGTCCTCTAGACTGGCCTATCACCAAAACACAGAATACTCATCTTGAACCTCGTTCATGGAATCACAAGCCAGCGATACACAGTTGATACTGAGCGCTCACATGCACACATGAATGCACAGAAGGAATTCCAAAAGTTATGTTTCAAGTTGAATCAATTCTGCACGATAGAATACAAGAAAGTGAAATTTTTCTAAGGGTTCGGTAGGCTCTCGAAGATAAGTACTGACGTCTCTGTACCGATCCGTAAGACTCTACTAAACCTGCTCATGACTCGTGAGACCTATGTAACATAGGCTCTGATACCAACTTGTCACGACCCAAAATCTCACCTGTCGTGATGGCGCCTATCGCAATACTAGGCAAGCCTATAATCTTAATAAACCACCATGTCTTTTAAATTTGAAAACATAAAATTTAAATTCAGTGGAAGAAATCTCACAAATACATATATAAGCACTCCCAAAACTCGGTGTCACTGAATACATGAGCATCTAAATGAATACAAGGTCTGACTAATAAAATCACTATCTAAAAATATAGAACAGTATAATAACTAAAAATGAAGGGAGTCAAAGTCTGCGGACGCCAAGCAGCTACCTTGATAATCTCCATAAAATAAATTCAGAAATCTAGCAACTGCCGTATCCGGGAGCACCTGGATCTGCACACGAGGTATAGAGTATAGTATGAGTACAACCAACTCAATAAATAACAAGACTAACCTTTGGGCTGAAAGTAGTGATGAGCTCAGCAGGTACAATCCATTATAGAAATAACAATACAAAAGTGTAGGCATGCTTTCAAGTTCAACAGTTACTCTCAATACAAATAAAATAGATCAATTCTGAATAATATGAGGAATATGGCATCTCTGTATCTACATGCCAATGTACATACTGTATGTGATGCACCTTAGTGAAACTCCGTGTACTCACAATCTAAAATACTCAATCACTCAGTACTGTATATGGCCAATCCAACCCAGGGAAGATCCATCCCAAATATATATGTATATCCATCAACTGACAGTCAGTCACTCAATACTGTATAAGGCCAATCCAGCCCAAGGGAAGATCCATCCCCGAATATCAATGATTCGGACAAGATCCATGTCCAGAAAAAATCCATCCCTCAATATAAATGCTTTGGGCAAGATCCATGCCCAGGAAAAATACATCCCTCAATATAAATGCTTCAGGCAATATCTATGCCCAGGGAAAATACATCCCTCAATATATATATATATATATATATATATATATATATATACACACACCGTGGGGGTGCAGACTCCGTAGGGACTCCTTCAGCCCAAGAACTATAATAGCAAGATCCATGCATAAATAAATAAACATAACTATCACTCAATATCCAATCTCTCGGGCTCTCAATGACGTGAAGAATCAACCCGACTTGATGATATATCAATGAATGACAACAGAGACTGAGATATGATATGCGAGCGATAGATGTGACTGAGTATAAAATTGTAAATTTAAACAAATAGTTCAACAATAATACGACCCATGTGGGTCCCAACATATATCGGCGTGTAGCCAAATCATGATCTTTAATATGAGTCTCAGCTCAATTTCTCTAACACGTAGAGGATGTGCGGATAATGTCATTTATTTAATTATGAAACTCCACAGAATCAATTAAGTCATAATTCCTATGATGCATGCTCACACACCCGTCATCTAGTGTGTGCGTCATCTCCAAACAATTCATACAACATATAATTCAGGGATTCATACCCTCAGAACCAAGTTTAGAAGTATTACTTACCTCAACCTTCAGGCTTCGAAAATACTACAATGCTCCAATTGATTAAAATATCCAAATATCACCCACAATTCAATACATGCCATTAGATATTCTAACTACATCAAAATAAATACGAAAAGATTCATAAATATCCATGTAGGTTTCACAATTCGGCAACAAGCCTTCAACCATCACAAATTATCCAATGGGCTCACCATTAGCCTATTCAATTCTATTCTTATTATTTAATGCTCATTTGGAGTCATTAACAATACTATGTTAATTACCCAACATCATTAAGTCACTATTTATTGTCTTCTCCAACAAAACCCTATGTTCAAGAATACCTATTTCAAGAACTAGTATTGTATCTTGTCCAAATGGTGATTCCCTGTTCAATTCGTTCATCAATTAAGTTATCAAGTCTATTAGAATCATTAGAAACTCAAAACAATTCCTTTTATATCGATTCATCACTATTCATCTTCTTCTTTGCCCAAAATATCATTTTCAAGACCCTCCCTTAGGGTTCATACAATATCCCATTACAACTTCAAATAAAACTCATAAACATGC
>AWOL01S0001060.1:0-62523 GCA_000715115.1 Nicotiana otophora | reverse complement strand
ATATATATATATATAAAGCTCAAGTGAAGGGATTACCTCTTGGTGGAAGAATCTAACATTTTCTCTTTTTGGTGTTCTTGAAGATTCAACCCATTTCCTATGGATTTGATCCATAATAATGTTAGTGTTGTCACTAAATGATCTTATATAATCATCTTTGTACCAAAATAACTTACCTTGAAGTGTATCCATGGTGGAAGAGCTCCTCTTTCTCTCTAGAAATCCATTCCAAGATGAAGAACTAACATATTCTCTCTCTAAAATGCTCTTAGCTCTCTCTAAAATCCTCAGAAAAATACCCCCAAATAAGCCCAAAGGCTATTTATCAAAATGGGATCGGGTTATAAAAATAGGAAAATTAATCCTCCGAACTCAGGTCTGTGGTCGCATAATGGACCGCATAATTGGTATGCGATTCGCATAATGCACTGCAAAACTGATGCCCAGAAATGGGCTTCACTGGATAGGTCTGCGACCATTTAACCACTTCTGTGGCTTTGCATTCTGCCAGCCTATAGTAATTTGGTCATAATTTCTTGTAGGAGTGTCCAAATGACGAATGTTTTGAAGTATTAGAAACTAGACTCGAAGAGTTTTAATTTTACAGTTCACACATCACATAACTCTTTATATATATGTAGATATGCTCGTCTAAAATTTGGTCTTGTGCGTACCCACTTGAAACTTTAGTCTATCATGAAATTTTCAACTTGACTTAGCCTTAGGACTCTTCTTAGACCATAAACCATTCTTAATGCACCTCATACATATATTATAATGATCAATTAATATCATTTAAATTATCAGTCTTGTTCATACCCGAATTAATATAATTAGCACCTCGCCAATCTTCTCAATGGTCTTAAAACTATTCGAAATTTTCCGGGGTGTTCCAGTGATTGGCCAAAATGGAAAGAAACAATTAAATCTGAGTTGGATTCACTTGCGAAACGTGAAGCTTTTGGGTTTGTAGTCCAAACACCTAATGGTGTTAAATCTGTCGGCTATAAATAGGTCTTTGTATGTAAAAAGAATGAGAAAAATGAGGTACAAAGATATAAGGCACGCCTTGTTGCACAAGGATTTTTACAAAAGCCTGGTGTCGATTATGAAGAGACGTATTTTCCTGTTATGGATGATATAACATTCCTTTATCTCATTAGTATTGCTGTCCATGAAAAGCTTGACATGCATTTAATGCATGTGGTTACAGCCTACCTTTACGGTTCACTTGATAATGAGATATACATGAAAATTCCCGAGGGATTTAAAATGCCTGACTCACATAATTCAAAGTCTCGAAAAATATTTTCAATTAAATTTCAAAGATCTTTGTATGGTCTAAAACAATCAGGAAGAATGTGGTATAACCACCTTAATGAGTATTTATTAAAGAAAAGTTATATAAATGATATCATTTGTCCATATGTTTTTATAAAGAAAATAACATCGGAGTTTGTTGTACTTGTTGTATATGTTGATGACATAAACCGTATTAGAACTCCTACAGAACTCCAAAAGGCAATTGATTATTTAAAGAAGGAATTCGAGATGAAAGATCTCGGAAAGACAAAATTATGTCTTGGTTTGTAAATTGAACATTTGGCAAACGGGACTTTTATTCATCAATCTGCCTACATAGAAAATTATTGAAACGGTTTTACATGGATGGAGCACATCCATTAAGTACTCTGATGATTGTTCGATCACTTGATGTGAATAAGGACCCGTTCCGACCTCAAAAAAAGAATGAAGAGCTTCTTGGTCTTAAAGTACCATACCTTAGTACAATTGGTGCACTAATATATCTTGCTAACACTACAAGGCCTAATATAACTTTTCAGTTAATGTCTTAGAAAGATATAGCTCTGCTCCTACAATAAGATATTGGAATGGAATTAAACAGATATTGCGATATCTAAAAGGGACTACCGATATGGGCTTATTTTATGACAATGATTACAGTCCTGATCTTGTTGGTTATGCCGATACTGGATATTTATCTGACCCACACAAGGCTCAATCTCAAACAGTCTATGTGTTTACATGTGGAGGCACTGCAATATCTTGGCAATCGACTAAGCAACCAATCGTGGCAACTTCATCTAATCATGCTGAGATAATTGCTATTCATAAAGCAAGTCGAGAATGTGTATGGTTGAGGTCTGTAATACACCTTATTCGAGACAAATGTGGTTTGAAGTGTGACAAACTACTCACAATTTTGTATGAAGATAATGCAACATGCATAGCTCAATTGAAGGGAGGATTCATAAAAGGAGATAGAACAAAGCACATTTCACCAAAGTTATTTTTCACACATGATCTTCAAAAGAATGGTGATATCATTGTGCAACAGATCCGTTCAAGTGATAATATGGCTGATTTGTTCACCAAATCTCTAACGACGTCAACCTTCAAGAAACTAGTATACAAGATTGGGATGCGAAGGCTCAAGGATGTGAATTGATGCTTTCATCAGGGGGAGTTAATACGCGATATACTTTTTTTCTCTTACAAGGATTTGTCCCACTGGATTTTCCTTGCAAAGTTTTTAATGAGGCAACCAAAAAGCATATTTCTAAACATGTGTACTCTTTTTCCTTCACTAGAATGTTTTTTCTAATAAGGTTTTAACGAAACACATTATCTATGGACATCCAAGGGGGAGTGTTATAAAAAATATCAAATTATGATGGATGTCTACTCCTCCTCCATGATCTTCATCTCAAATGCTTAATGACATATTCAATGACATATTTTTTATGTTTAATGACATATTCAATGACATATTTTCATTTTTCATGCATATATAAAGGCCTTGTAATAGATAGAAAAATACACACAATTGAAGAAGAAATAATAATCTCTCATCTCTTTCTCTCTATATCTCTTAGTTTGTTTTTCCTTGTTCTATATTGTTACTTTGAGCTATATTTTATAATAAAAAATATGTTTTTTTTATTTTAAGCGTTTGGTTGATTAAAAAAAATGTTTCTAAACCAAACTTTTTCCATCAAATTGAGGAATATTCTTCTCTCAGTTACGAGTGAAAGTTATTTTCTTACTATATATTTTTGCAAGGAGATTATTTTTCATACTTTGAACTCGTGATGTACGAGTTACTAAAATTCCAATTTTACCATTATACCAATGCTTGCCCTCAATTTTTATTAAAAGTAATTACGTAATAGACATGAAATGTTATAATTGCATTGATTGCTTATTTTGTTATTTGTGTGTTTTAGTTTCGTTCACGTTTTTTAATTTAAGAGTTTCATTCTTCTGTTCTTGTAGGAAACATTTGAATGTCACTCCCTAAAGTCCCTTTTTTGCTCTTCTATTCTCTATTTAATAATTTTCCAAAATATATTTTTTGTCGGTGGTGTTTTAGTTTAATTATCGTGTTTATATTCCGGCGGTGATAGTTACAGTTCTCCTTCAAGAAAAAAATGTCCAATTTAGTTTGAATATTATTCACAATCAAATATGTCTACGTCATATATGCGTACAGTCCAACCTCTTTATAATAGTCTCGTTTGTTCCGAATAGTTTTGGATATTATAGCAAAGTGCTGTTATAGAGAACATATATTATAACATAACATAAAAATTGGTTTCGAAAAAGTTTGTTTTTTATAGAGAAGTGTTGTTATATAGGGATACTATTATAAAGAGGTATGACTCTATATCAAAATTAAACCTTTAGGACAGTAGCTATTTTTCAAAAATAAAGTTGAAAAATGACCAATGAATGCTATTTCTACCCTATTGTCCCAACTAATTATTACATATTTCTTTCCACATTAAATAATTTTGCCGAAATGATTTTTATTGTGATTGGAATTTGTCACTTTCCTTTAACAATATACTCCATATTTGATAACCATCACTCTCTATCAATAACAATAAACTCTCATCTTGATTAGAGTTGCAGTAACAATCCTATATCTAAGTATGTGTAAGGTTTTGAAGCCATCAATATCTTTCTTTTCCTTTTTGGTTTTCACCAGGTGTTCAATATTTGTTTTTGACGCCCGACTAAATCTAGTTTCGCCTCAAAAAATCTTATATTGGGAGGTAAAATATTTTCTAATAAAGGTGACTCTATATCGAGGACTCAAACCTATCAAGATCGCACCATCCAATTCATACACCAAAACCAATTTAAAAAGTCGTGTTAGCCAATAACGTTTTTCAACTGTCAATTAGGGTCAAATGATCCTAACCTAAGTTGAGCCAAAATCTCGCAAAATTATTCACTAATTTTCAAATATGTTTTTGGAAAACAATTTGACGAGCTGAATTCTAACAACATCTAAACTTTGATAAAATTATTATCGTTGAAGTCTCGTTAGAAAATATATGATTTATGACGATATTTTGATGGCTTCTTCCATCATAATACTGAAATTATCCAAACAATAATAATAAATAATAATAATATAAATGAACTTATTTATTTTCTCCGAAAGAAAAAGGAAAGAAAATATACATTTGAATGTTTTTTCCCACACCGACAAACTATATAGGCAAGTAAAGCAATCATAGTACAATACTTTTGACAAGAACCAAAATCCAATATAGTTTGGCCTGGAAGACATAAAACAGCAGGCCAAAAATAATCTAATAAAAAAATTCGGCATACACCATTCATTACCCAAACGTGCATAATTTATAATATTAATATTAATAATAATAATAATAATAATAATAATAATAATAATAACAATAATGAACTTATTTATTTTTACTGAAGTAAAAGAGAAACAAATATACATTTGAACTTTTTTCCCACACCCAACAAACTCTATAGGCAAGTAATCCATCCAAGTACAATACTTTGACAAGAACCAATTAAAGGTAATATTGACACAAATTTTCCAACATATAAGATTCACTTCATTCAAATTGATCCTTTTTTGACAGTGGGAAACGAGCCTGGCTCAGGATGAACACTGGCGACATGCTTAACACATACAAGTCGGACGAAAAATAGTATTTTCAGTGGCGGATGAGTGAAAAGCGGTAATTAATGAATTAATTAATAAGAGGAGCTAGCCATGGAAATGTGATTAGGGGAGTGAGGTGAATGAGCAATGGCAAAAGGAGATAAAGGGAAATTAGAAGGGAAATGAGTGAGGAAATTATCATTAGGGGATTTAAGATGATCCCAATTTCTTGTTGAAAGGCTAGAAGTAGAATCACCATCTATTCCAATGTGAGTTACATGCTTCACATCTGTTGGTAATCCTATTTCCATTCCCATCTCCTCTTCTTCTTCCATTTCTTCCTTGTCCACTGGTTCACAAAAAAAATAAAAAAATAAAAATATAAAAGTATATACTTAAATCAAAATGGATGCATCTAACAATATTAGTTGAAACAATATACAAATATATATGTAAATAATATTTTTAAATATATGTGTGTGTTTCTCTCTCTATATGTATGTATATGGAATAAATGGATATAGGCGAACATCTTTGAGAGTAACGAAAAATAAACATTAATTTAGAATAAGAAGTAAAGTCTTAGAACCTCTATAACTCCACACCCAAATCTACATACAAACTGAGTTGTGCTAATAGACTGATATCGTTTTGTACAAAATCTCAACGTGTTTTGTATCCATTATCACAAATTAAATGACTAGTTTTTCTTTAGATCTACAAAGGAATATTTGTTTAATGGTAGTAATATGTATTCGCTGACTTAAGAATCTAGATGATCTTGAGTGTAAATTAAGAATACATTTTTATTTTGCTGAATAATATGTTAAAAGAAAAGGTTATAAGCAAATCCAACTGATTTTTTTTTAATTATAAACTTTACGTTTTTTCACGCTGATTGTGTAGATCTTGTTTCTTTTTTCCGTTTTTTAACTACAAATTAAGTTGACAATATACAATATTTTAATTAAAAAACTAAGTGATACGTATTCTCATTTAAATTTGCATCTTGATTAAATTATTTGATTTGATATAAACATAGTATCGTATGAATAAATTAAACACAGTGCATGCATTAAACAGAAGGCAGCCAATTCCATCATAGGTATTATACTAATATTTGTTTTTTTTTTAAAGAAGAGTATACTAATATCCAAGGAGAACTTACCAAATAACTGAGACAAGTTCTTGAAATTTTTAAAAAGCCTCTGAAACTTGGGAAGGGCCATAAGGCCTAATGTACTCTTCAAATTTTCACCCTCCAAACTTTTGTCATCTTCATCTTCTTGATTTTGCTCTTCCTCCTTTCCTTCTTTTTGGATTCCTGCATTATGACAAATATTAAATACCAATATAAACCAGAAATTGACATATGAATTTATTAAAAAGGGAAAGAGAAGTAGTGGGGCACGCGGAAGCAGCCACTAATGCTTGTACTGACTGTCCACTTCACACCTCTTGGGATGTGAACCTTCCCCGGCCGATCCGTGGTGAACGCGGGATGTCTTGTGCACTGGTCTACCATTTTTAGAAGTAGTGGGGTAGTGTAGTGGCGGAACTACATGTAATGAACGGGTTCAATTGAATCCCTTTACGAAAAATTATATTCTTTAAATAAGGCAAACATAATTTTTTTTTTGGACATAAAGAAACTTTTAGTGAATTAATAAAGATGGTTCAAAAATTACTTTATATCGCAGGTTTAAATCCTAGAGCTAACATTCTTGATTTTTTTTAAAATTCTGTTAAAATTTCTGATTTCGCCACTGAACGATGTTTGAGAAAAAGGAAAGAAGACATACTTGGGAGAGTTAACTTGGGTTCAGGACTTGGACTTTTATTAAGCTGATGATGATGACCAACTGCAACACTTGATTCAGAGACGCAACCCACAGAAAATGGAAGTAACACAAATCTTTCCATTCTATACCTCATTATTGTTGTATTCTAACAAACCTAGTAAAGAAAAAAAAAAACACTAAACTTATCAAAGAGTGTATTGTTTTTTCTTCTTTAGAGTTGTAGGAGGTTGAGATATAACTGATGGAGGAGGAAGATGGTTGGTGAAAGATAATAGTTTGTTATATAATGTTTGCTAGTTGCCTTTGTTATTAAGTCAGAATAATGGTACGTATTTAAAAGTCTATAACAAATATTTAGCTGAAAAAAGATAAATAAAAAAACCTTAGAATGTCCAAATCAAACGTAAACTAAAGAAGAAATCCCAACTGTACATTCTTCATATCTCTTTATTTTGTTTCTTTATATATATGCTAGAAATTAACTTCTATATATATGACATCACAAGAAATTTTAACACTATCAAGTTATTTAAAAGGTAATTATAAATAATTTTTCATAATAAGAGAGATTATAACCTAAAAATAAAGTAAATAATTAATTTGTTACAGCTGGTTCTTGAAATGTACTAATAGTCAGTGGCGTAGTCACATAAAGTGAAGGGTGTTAAGTTGAACTAAATATCCTTTATCGAAAAATTATATTGCATATGTAAAAATTATACTTTGTATATCAGTTAAAAAATACTTTTTGTATACATATTTTAAACTTTGAACGCAACAACAACAACAGGAAATCCAGTGTAATTCCATAAGTGGGGTCTTGTAAGGATAATATGTACGCAGACCTTACTCTTACCTTCAAGAACGCAGAGAGATTGTTACCGGTAGACAACCTTTGAATACTCTTAACGAAATTTCTGACTGATAATGCATAATATATTTTTTATATTAACGGTGTATCTAATTTAAATCCTATCTGTTGAGTGGTAGAAAGATGATGGGCTAAATGCATGGTGGGGTCTTCTCCTTTTTACTTGCTACACTTAGAGGAGAAGTCACCATTTGTTTTTGTTGGAGAGATCATACCAAACAGTACTCTCCCATTGACACTAAACATATATAATCTAAAGTTCTCTTTTCCTTTTATTTCATTTCATTTCTAGTGGAATGTTCATATACTTAAATTGGACTCCACCTCTATGGAGTCTATTACAAGCAAATGTAGGATATTAAGTGTAAGGAATATATCAAGTGTAACTAACTTTGGATCCAAACGTCTTGCATTGAATTATTCCTTTATAGAATAAGATCTTTTCTTTGTACCTCGTGGATATTAATTATAACTTGTGTATAACTTGCGAATGTAGTAAACATTGCACTGTCTTTTTGTTAATGGTAGTGTCCGGTCAACTGGCATACACCTCGATTATTTTGACTGAGTATCTGCCAGTAATATAAGTGTCGATAACTGCAAAACTTTATATTATACATGTTAAATGGGGAACTTTATGAATTGAACTTAGCTAGCATTCTAGAACATGCTTATGTTTCGGTTTTATAATTACCTTGTTGTTGTTATTGTTTTTTTTTCATTAGATTTTTTCAATACTATATTTCTTTCTCTAAAATGTTGTGACTATGCTTGGCTTGAGCCGAGTATCTATCAAAAACAGTTTCTCTACTTGAACACGATAGTTGTTATCGTTAGAATTCTAGAACATCCTCAAAGTACAACTCTTTAGTTAAGACATAAAAACCAGCATATATCCATAGAGTTACACCCAAGATAGCTAAGTACAAAATAAAACTTTTTTTAATGAAGAAATAAAACATTCCTAAAGGTCATGTCCTTACAAAATTTTCTTGATTGAGTTCTTTGATGTGGACATTTACCCAAGTTTAGGCATTGAGGTAGGCAAATGCCTATACATTTGTGGGGACTGAAAAAAACTAACAAACCTAACAAAAAGGTTACATTATCTGGTCCCTAGATGCAGTGAAGTAGAATTAAGTAGTAAGAATAAGTAGGCAGATAGAGTAAAAGTTCATTCTTTTTGCTGAAATTTTGCATTAAATATTTTCTGTCTTTCATTTTCCTTTTCTAATATGAAACAAAGATAGAATACCTAACTGCTAGTCAGTCCAAATTGTCTGAAATATAATCATTAGAACAAAGAAAAGATCAATAAATTTAGTCTCATTTTTGTAGGAAGGTGGCTTCATGAGTAACTATTTTAGGACCTTTTCTCCCTCAAATAACCTTATCTATGTATTGCTAGTATTCCGCATTCTATCTCGTATAAAATAAGACAAGATTCTCGCTAACCAAAAAAGCAGCCCGGTGCACTAAGCTCCCGCTATGCGCAGGATCCGGGAAAGGGCTGGACCACAAGGGTCTATTGTACACAGCCTTACCCTGCATTTCTGCAAGAGATTGTTTCCACGGCTCGAACCCGTGACCTCCTGGTCACAAGAGGCAACTTTAACGATTACACCAAGGCTCGGCTCCCCTTCAAATTCTCGCTAACCAAACGCTGAATTAGTTTTGTGAAGATAACCTTTTCTTATGCAGCCAACCAAACTTTGTATTAGTTCCCCCCTTGTTTCCAATATTCTAACTTGTAAAGGAGCTCTTAGACATTAGGCATTTGATGGAATAAATTGACAGGAAAATAAATTTTAGGGGATATTCATAGTGAAGTTCCTTCACAAGGTAAGGGTAAGGTCTGCGTACACTTGCCCTGCCCCGACTCCACTATGTTGGATTGTTATTTGTTTGTTGTTGTATTCATAGTGAAGTTAAAAGCAATAGCACACTAAAAGAGAATACTCTAGTGTAGGAAGTCATCTCAATTTTTCATACTTCTTTCTACAACAATGTAAACATAGACAACTGCCCATTTTTCAACAATGTTTCTGATTTATGTAAAACATGTTCCATACCCTTGCATTTACACACAAAAAAATAAGGTAAAACTCCTGTAGTACAAATAGTTCATTTCCTTCTTAAGCCTATTGAAATAACCGAAAAATTGGATTCAACAATGCCATTCCAGAAGAATTAAGGTCGATTAATGAAGCCAAAATCATAGAGGTGGATAGAAATACGATGACAAGGAAAACCCGAGGAATAGAAGCCCTCCGACTGTAGCTACTGTTCGTTGTGAGATCTTCGATGCGAGCATGCTTCCACCTACCACTGCCACTGAAGTACATATAGTGTGTCCTATTGTTGCCCCAACAGCAACACCAATTGCATTTTTATGGGTAGCTAACTGCAGAATGAAGATCATAATCAATTAAACACGTCACTTGAACTTAAATGACACATATTACTAAGCTAATAAGCCCTGTATGTTTCTGCTTCGCCAGTGAATACCTCTATAGCTTCTACTTACCAGTAATCTTCTTTACTTTCCTATTATTATAAGCTAATAATTTCTTGACTTATTAACTATTTTAAAAAATTGCTACAACTTGAAAACCAAGAGATTAACGAGCACGTGAAAACAAAGGTAGCATCCAGCTTTTTGTGAGCCCCAATCAAAAGGAAATAAGAATATCTTACAGCAATTGTTGCTATCTGGCTGCGGTCTCCCCACTCTGCGAGAAAGGTCAAGATAAAAGACTGCACAGACGACAACAAATTAATGTTAGTTATTTTATAAATTTCATAGATTTTAGGATTTTAATTAAGTAATAAACTGATATGGTCGGACCAACAAAATACAACATGTGACACAATTGAAGCAAAATAATGGGAAATTAGATAGAAATTAGAATGCGGGAACAGGTCATTTAAGAGGGAAACGGGGAAATGAAGTAAACTTGAGGAAGATATCTCAGCACTTCCATTCCACATATTTGATGGAAGAAAAAGTAATACTCTCTACGAAATTAAGAGGAAATCGGATTACTTAGATTCCCTCTTATCACAATTTTCTGGTCTATCCATTGGACACACCCTTGAGTGAAATGAAAAAAATAAGAGATATTCCTTTGAATGGAACATATATTGAGCTCAAATGCAGATAAATACCTCCAAAAATATGGGTGTGAACAATCTAGAAAAGAATCGCCTGACTGCTGCTTTGCTCTGTCCAGCTTCAAGTTTTTCTTCCACCTGAAAGATTTAATATTCACCAAGAGATCAAATTTACCGGGCAACTCTGGACTAAGAGAAAATCAAAAGTAGTACTCCAGGTTTAAAAAAAGACCATATAGCAATATAAAACATCTAACAATAGAAAGGGGAACATCCATTATCAACCACAAAAAAAAAAAAAAAAAAAAAAAAAAAAAAAATATATAGAAAGGGGAACATACTTCCTCTATTTCCCTTTTCTGCGAAGCCTTTGAATCTGATGATCTCCATGCAATATAGAGAAGCCGAAGCCCAAAAAAGAGATAAAGAACTGCACAAAAATAGGAAAAATAGAACTTTGTAACTATCTAATCGAATGAAATAAGGATGGGAACGATAGAATCAGTCTTATCCCACAAAATATGCGGAAAATAGGCATGTCAAGAAGAAAAAAACAGAAAAAATGTAGTAGTATTGCAACCCAATAAGAAATCACAATTTACATTATGTTGCATAGAAAGAATGAGTAGCTATTCACTAATTCAATTTTCCACAAAGGAAAAATAAAAAATCTGGCAAGAAACTGGAATAAGAACACTGGAAAAATTACTGTCAGGTTTCAAGTCGAGATCTTAGAGACAGTTATAGAGCCAAAATCAACAGAAAGGTATCACATTGTTAAAGTAAACCGAGACAATTACAGAACAGCAAAATGTAAAATACCAACCTGTAGCTGCACTATTTGTATGCTTCCTTGATATCAAATTTGGCACTATCCTACCAAGTCCAGTAGAAAGTATCTAGTTATATGAAGAAGAGACCTAGAGTTAGTACTAACATATTTGCACATACTAAAAGTGAGAACTGTAAATGTAGGAGAAATAATTTAACATAATGAAGGGGAGAGAAGAAATGATGTATGTGTGAAGTAACAAAGTATTGAAGGAAGTTCAAATTACTTACAGTCATAACAAACAAAGCGCTGAGTGCACCAGATAAAACGATTGATTTGGGGTGACGCATTGCCATCAGAGCTGCTATTATAAATGTCTCATCACCAATCTAGCAGCATAGCCATCCATAAAACACTTATTAAACAAGAGTAAGGCAATGTTTTGATGACGGCACAGCCAAAATGAATAGTTCATCGCCAAACTGCAGTTTGGTTTGAGAAACAGAAGTGTTCAATTTAAAAGTCACCAACCAGCTATTTTGAAGTAAAACATTTTCAACAGCTAACCTCATAGTCATCATCACTAATATCGTGAGAAGCAGAAAATCACAAATAACTGATAAGTGTACAACCTTTGTCATGAAGAAAAGCAGACTAACCAGAAATTAACTGCAACGAAATACAGCAGTAGTAAAAGAATAAACTGGCATAGTTACTAACCTCACTGACAAGGATCATCGACAAACTAGCAAAAAAGGCATCAAGAGTGCCAAGATTAGAGTCCAAGTCCAGACCAACATCAACGGAATCTGGATCATCATCCCTCACAACACCAGACTTCAGTTTCTCAACAATAATCTGCCCAGTAAATAAATGCAAAAACAAACTAAATTAGAAACACGTGTGGTAGAAATGCCAAGCAAGATTGTATAAGCTAGCGATGAGTATTATTTCCCTAATCCCCATTCAAAGACATGTTCCTATTATTTGGAGAAATACCAAAATGTGTAACGCCATTCAATTATTTTATACAACTTTAAAAGTCTCAAAATCAAACTTCATTTTATCTAAATAAATTAAAACTGGATATGATGTTTTTACAATAAATCTAACTTTCCAATTACTGTTTTAATAGTTTTTTGAGTTGCTGCTTATATAATACACAAGTCAAAAACATATTAAACTCCTCAAATAGTGTCACATTAAAATTTGATGTTCGGTTATTGGTAACCCATTAGTTCTCAAACCATACATAACAGAAGGAACCATTTCTTGTTTGCAGTTCTTTCAATTCTTTATTTAACACACTATGGATCAATTTTTTTTCTGGTCAGCTGGAGCACGGTTCGAAACACGGTGGATAATGAGCCCGCCCCCCCTATCCACTCCATGTGAATAC
The DNA here is from genome assembly GCA_000715115.1 of Nicotiana otophora. Lineage (NCBI taxonomy): Eukaryota > Viridiplantae > Streptophyta > Magnoliopsida > Solanales > Solanaceae > Nicotiana > Nicotiana otophora. Next base: position 49,614 of record AWOL01S0001060.1, on the reverse strand, counting down.
CAGACTTTTGTCAAGTGCAGAGTTCGAACTCGTGGCGTGCGCCTAATCAAGACATCACGCGTTTTGCTCTTACTACTAGACCAAAGCCTGGGGGCCACTACACATCATTTATCAGCAGAGTTATACCAAGGTATCCATTCAATCATATAACTCCCAGCCTATATCGTTTTTGTAGATCTTTTTTCACCTGACTCGATGATAGACAGACAACTAAATCACTGATTCGCCGTTATTTTGGAGTATAAAACTGCTGCTCAGACAAAAGCTTATTAAACTAAATTGATACTCTCTCTGATGGATGCTCATGCAGTATGTATAACATGTGACTCTCCGCACCTGGTAAACATGCTTGCATCTAATCTTAGCTCCATCCGACATTGTACTCTATAGCAAGACTAATATTCCACCGCTACACTTCTACTTCAGTAAATATATAGGGTCTTTATAGGGGTATGTCTTTAGTTCTGTATGCATCATATCTCTTTAAGTTTACATCGATTAAGGTTCTACTTCAGTATTTGACACCAAGCTTCAGTAGATATGGAGAAATGAGTAAAAAGTAATCACAAGATCTTCTATTCCACTCTCTGCGTAATCCTATGACATACTACTACAGCATCAAGGTCGAATGAACTTAGTATATACGCAGTGCGTTCAGCCGAACCTACTGCTTCAAAAAATACAGTTACAGTGGAGGAATTCCAAGCAAAGGCGGATCCAAGATTTGAGCTTTATGGATTTTGGATTCTAGAACCGCGACCTCAAGTGCTAGCAACTAGGTTCTGAATTTCAATTTTTACATATTTTGTGGATTTCTTTACATATATACAGGGTTTGAGTCATATCTTAAAGCCTACATCTACCCCTGATTCCAAGTCCACTAACTCTAAATTCTGGATCCACCTCTGTGCAGCACTATAATAAGCAGCTGCCAGCAAGGTAAAACAGTAAAAGTAAATGACTAAAGACAAACACATACACTCACACACCAAACTAATAATGTACACCTTTCAATGCATAAAAATCACACACATTCAGTAAATTTTCAAAATATCAAACAGATAAAATTGCAAATTAAGCTAAAGTATACTCACTTTACTACGCCTACCCAGATCTTTGAACCGTCCACCTGACTCAACAATTTCAGTTTCATCCACAGCATCCTAAGTAAATCCAAAACAATTAAAAAAAATCAAAATTAAAAGGACATCATACATCATTTGCACCCCCAAAATGTTAAAAGAACCGATTTTAACACTACCTGAGCAAAAATCAGAGGGGTAGTAATGAGAAGTAAGAGGATCCATATATATTTTGGGTTTAGATGCAAACCCATTTTGTTTCTATTACTGGGTAATTTAGTACAAAGCTCAGTTCTTGAAATTCTTCAAGAAAATGAGCAAATAAGTGGAATTTAAGGGGGAAAGGTGAGGTTTTTATTGAAGGAAATGAAAAGGGTGTTTAGGTGTTACTAGATCAAGTAGAGGGAATTGGGATTTGGGATTAACGCGGAAGTTCTATTAATTATTACAGAGGAAAGAGAGAAGAAGGAGAGGAGATCTTGCGGACACAAGCAAAGCAAAGAGAGTAAAATTGCCAGCAAGACCTCTCTCTCCCCCAAAAGCTGGAAAAGGAAAGTGGGGATCTTGTTTAATGTTTTATTTTGAGAAAGAGAATTAAACCGGTAAATAAACCGGTGCAAGTAGATGTAGGTAAGAAAAACACATGTATGCGTTTATTATTTGTGTTAAACACAGTGTATGTATGAGTACGTTTTTAACTTGAAGCGTGTGGTTGTTTAGTATGACGAATTTTTTTGATTAAAATGTTATTTTCTAATGTTTGGTTGACAATTTTTTCAACAAATAGAGGAATATAACTTCTCTCATTTGTTGATCTAGGTCATTTTCCTTGTAATATTTTAAATTTTGAATTTACTTTTATTCATCAAATATATAGCCATTATTTTTAATTTTCAATCGAAAATTTCGTTAAAATATTTTTCGAATTGCTTTCGCCTTTATAGTGTATGTTAGGTTTCGTGAATAGGTGTGAATGAAAAATGGAAGAGGGGCCTTTTAAATTGTATCTATTCATCTCACTTTTTCATTGTCTATAAATTTAGAGGCTTATGTCACGTCCTTAGTCTTGAACTAAGCACATGTGCGACACTTGACAACTTGCTCACGATCCTGCTATGCCAAGTCAGCCTAAAATACTACATTCAAGACTGCCAAGGGAATGTTAGATAAGAAAGATAAGAGAAATTTGTCAAATGAAGCTTTTTATTATAGAGAACTTGATTGTTTTGCTTGATGAATTACAAATGAATGACCCCCTTTATATACTAATCTCATAGGGGCTAGCGTGTAAATATTAATTATTACACAAGTCCCTTATTATTTACAAATAAGACCCATATCTATTATTCTCTACATAGCTAGAATCTTCCAAAGACTTTCCTAGCAAATCCATAGAGTTCTAGGGTCTTCCTTGGGAAACCTCTATATTTCTCTAGAACTTTCCTACAAGTTCTAGCCTCTTTCATGTGTAAGCTTTCTATATGGTAAAAATATATGCCATGTGGTACCTACGTGGCATGATGATATGGCGGGTCATGACAGTCCCCCCCACCCAATTTCGTGTCGCCCTCGGCATAAAGAATCAACACGTACGTGTGCACCTACCTCGCCTTGGAGCCGCCGGAGATCTTTGTTCATTAGCCATGATACCCTATGGAGTGGTTCGCCTTCCCATGTCACAAGGTACTGGTCACCTTTCTTCTTGTCCCGTTTGTACTTTGGACAGCTAGCAATGATGGCCTCGATCCTCCGCCCATCAGATGCCTTTCCTTTCTCTTGGCCTGAATCTCCCCATGACTCGACCAAGTCAGGCAGCTTCTCAAGCATCGGGTCTATGCTTCCACTCCCTATTTGGCTGCCCTCTGTGGTCCCAGCCTTGCTAGCAAACTTGATCCATCTGTTTTGTGCATTGTCTAAGTTCGATAGTATGCCATCACTTTGTAACTCTTTATCCTCTTCAACTATGTCCGCCCAACTTTTCTTGCTGCCACCCTGCTTCATTTACATGGCGCCAAGATAGACTTTGGAATACCCTACTTTCGGCTTAGATTCCAAGCGCATCCTCCCAATGCAGGCGGTCCCTCATGTGTCACCCTTATGTGCCTGAACAAAGTTCCCGATCATTGTTTCAAGCTTCCCCAACTCTGCGCATTCACTTGCCCGATGTGATCCTTTACAGAAGTAGCACCCCCCCTTAGGCACGTACTCGCTACCGTTTTCCAGCCCATTTCTATTTCTCTTGGACCCCTATTCGTTATGGGATGGCCTGTTGCCTTTGCCATTGTATACCTCGGCTATGCCTTTCCCCTTGTCCTTGTCATGATCTTCCCCACCCCTCTCGGCGTTGTTTCATTTGGACTTGGCAGGCTCCATCTTGAAGTCAACGAGCGACTCGGCTACGGCGGTGGCCTCGTCCACATTGGCTACATGATGTATTCTTAACTCCTATTTTCCTAATTTTTCAACACATCTATGAAGTAGAAGAAAGAATCTTCTCGGACAACGACGACATTTGCAGTATTAAGGTAGTGAACTCGCGCACATACTCCCGAATTGTGGCCATTTTTCGGAGCTCCTTTAGCTTCCGCCTAGCCTCGTACACCACATTCATCGAGTAGAATTGCTCTTCAAATCCTTCTTGAACTGCTTTCATGATCCAGTCTTGCATATCCCTTTTTTCATGTTGGCACACTTCCGACGCCACCCCAGCGAGGCAACCTCGGTTAAGTACATTGAGGCGTTATGTACCTTAACAACTTCGTCATCTTCCTTGACTACCTCAAAGTGTGTGTCCATCCTCCATAGTAAGTCGTCCACTTCGCGTGCGTCCCATGTACCGCCATACTCCTTTTGCTTAGGGACCTTCACATTTGTCCCTTTTGCAAGTACCACGCCCTTGCTAATCCCAACCATGGTTCCCTACAAAGCTTTCTTCTAACAAACTCTTGTATTCTTTCTAATATTCCTTTTGTAAAGACCCGATCGGTCGTTTTAAGAGTAATAGCCCCGATTCCATATTTACTTCTTTCCATGTATCATTTTATGCTTATGTGACTTGCCGGGAGGTTTTGTTCTTAATTTCGGAGTGATTTGGGACACTTAGTCCCTAAAACGGGAGCTTAAGTTCTAAAATTTTAACCATAGTTGGAACTGTGTGAAGACGACTCCGGAATGGAGTTTCGTCGGTTCCGTTAGCTCTGTTGGATGACTTTGGACTTAGGAGCGTATCCGGATTGTGAATTGGAGGTCTGTAGCTGAATTAGGCTTGAAATGGCGAAGGTTGAAATTTTGGAAAGTTTGACCGGAAGTGGACTTTTTGATATTGGGGTCGGATTTCGATTCCGGAAGTTGGGGTAGGTTCGTAATGTCGAATATGACTTGTGTGCAAAATTTAGGTCAATCGAACGTGAATTGATAAGTTTCGGCATTGGTTGTAGAAGTTTGAAATTTCAAAGTTTATTAAGCTTGAATTAGGGTGCGATTAGTATTTTTGTTGTTGTTTGATGTGATTTGAGAGCTCGACTAAGTTCGTATGGTATTTTAGGACTTGTTGGTATATTTGGTTAAGGTCCCGGGGCCTCGAGTGGATTCTGGGTGGTTAGCGAATTAGAAATTGATTTGGGAGTATTGTTGAAGCTTTCCAGCTTCTAGTGTCATCGCACCTGCGGTGAGGTTGGCCACAGGTGCGGACACGCACGTGTGAGAGGAAGGTCATAGATGCGGCCCTGGTCAGTGGCCGCAGGTGTGACATAAGGACCGCAGAAGCGGAGCCGCTCCTGCGGAGGTGTGATCGCAGAAATGAAGAACGAGCTGGGTGAGGAGTCCGCAGAAGCGGGCTAGTTCCGCATGCGCACACTCACATGTGCGGCCATTTGGTCGCAGAAGCGAACCCGAGTGTGTTAAGTCAAGTCAGCACCTGCGATGGAAATTCCGCAGGTGCGGCGTCGCAGGTGCAACTATGTGTCCGCAGGTACGAGATCACTGGGCAGAAAAGGGGAAATTACGAGGGTTTGATCTCATTTTCACTTTAGGACTTTGAGAGCTCAGATTGAAGCAAATATTTGAGGGATTGTCAAAGGAAGCTATTGGGTAATGATTATTAACTCATTTATGGTTATATTCCACTAATCTATCATTAATTTCATCTTTAAATTAAGGTTTTGGGTTCGGGGAAAAAGTTAAAAAGTTCTTCAACCGAATTTTGGGGATTTGATTGAGATTTTGGTATCGGATTTAAGTAATTTAGGTATGGGTGGACTCGTGGTTGAATGAGTGTTCGTATTTTGTGACTTTTACCCGATTTTGAGACGTGGACCTGAGTCGACTTTTTGGGGCGATTTTCTAATTTCTTGTTAAAGTTTTGATTTCATTAATTGGACTAGTTTCTTATAGTTATATTTATGGTATGTAATTACTTTTGGCTAGATTTGGGGCATTCGGAGTCAGAAAGTTGTGGAAAAAGCATTCTTACTGATTGATTGAGCTTGGTTCGAGGTAAGTGGCTTGCCTAACCTTGTGTGGGGGAAATCCCCTTAGGATTTGGTACTATTGTGATACTTCAGTGATATGTAAGTGTCATGTACGCGAGGTGACGAGTGCGTACATGGGCTAATTGTTATAAAACTTGATTTTTACTTAGCAATAACTTGTTACATCTTAATTGAGTTATACCAGCATGTGTAGTTATCCTGTTAGCCGAATATCACATGTCTACGTAATTGCTTATTTGAAATTTGTACAACATGCTTAGTTGATTCCTATTTTTCCTTGACTTGTATTTAGTCATAAACTGTAGGAATTCTTGCTGTAATTGTTGTTTCCATATATTTCGAGCTGTGTGTTTACTTTTGGGACTATGAGGCGATACCTCGGGAGATCCCTTGCCGCATATTTACTTTTGGGACTACGAGGCGGTACCTCAGGAGATCCTCCTACATATTTACCTTTGGGACTACGAGGTGATACCTCAGGAGATCCCCTATTGAGCACTTACTTTTGGGACTACGAGACGGTATCTCAGGAGTGCTCCCGTTGTTTATCCCTATGTGATGTGCTGTTATCTTTTTGTAGTTTCTCCTCGTTAAATTTCCAGTCTCTTATTACATTTCTATATTTTTCTGCCTTAAATTATTATATACCAGTAGGGCCCTGACCTGACCTAACCTCATCACTACTCTATCGAGGTTAGGCTTGGCACTTATTGGGTACCGTTTTGGTGTACTCATGCTACTAGTCTACACATATTTTGTGTGCAGATCCAGGTACTTCTTACCAGCCCCGCTATTAGTTGCGTATTTGCTGCTGCTCCGGAGACTTCAAGGTATATCTGCCAGCGTCCACAGATATCGGAGTCCCCCTTTATCCCTTTCTTATTGTTTCTCCTTTATTTCTTCTAGTTACTGATGCATAGAAACAGTAAGACAAATTCTTAGAGCTTGTGACTTGTGATTACCGGGTTTTGGGAGCATTGTTATACTCGAGTTGTTGGTTACTTGTACATGTCGAGCGACATTTTTCCGTTATATAGTTATTTGATGAAAATTAGTTGTTGATTCTGCTTTTATTTCAATTATTCCGCAATTGTTAGGCTTACTAGTCGTAGCGACTAGGTGGCGTCACGACATCTTACGGAGGGAGATTGGGTCGTGACACCTTTAGTCATAACCTTTTCTCTGATACCACATTGTCACGTCCTTAGTCTTGAACTAAGAACACGTGCAGTACTTGACAACTTGCTCACGATCCTGCTATGCCAAGTCAACCTAAAATATTACACTCAAGACTGCTAAGAGAATGTAAAATAAGAAAGACGAAAGAAATTTGCCAAATTGAAGCATTTTATTGTAGAGAACTTGATTGTTTTGCTTGATGAATTACAAATGAATGACCTCCTTTATATACTAATCTCGTAGGGGCTAGTGTGTAAATATTAATTATTACACAAGTCCCTTATTATTTACAAGTAAGACCCCTCTCTATAATTCTCTATATGGCTAGAATCTTCCAAGGACTTTCCTAGCAAATCCATAGAGTCCTAGGGTCTTTTTTGGGAAACCTCTATATTTTTCTAGAACTTTCCTATAAGTTCTATCCTCTTTCATGTGTAAGCTTTCCATATGGCAAAATATATGCCAAGTGGCACCTACGTGGCAGGTCATGACACTTAGCCTCTTTTTTCAAAAAATAAAAAATCTGAAAACTTCTCCTTTCTTTTTTATATTGTTACATTATTTTTTCAAATAAATAAAGTGTCAAGTGTGATCTGCTCCGTTTGTTGAGTTCGCCGAAGTTCTGTAATTTCTGTGAGAGTATTTTCAAAATTTTAAAATAGCCATGTGTCTTTTCATTTTACAAGTGTCTTATCTATTTCCAATTGACTTCTTGCATGAAGCCTTAAAACCAAGTGTTAAAGGGCTTTGACAAGTGGCTATGCAAATCTACCATGTGTCTTTATTCATGAAAGACTAGGTACACTTGTTAATATTTAATCCAAGTGGACTTATATATCTGGACAAGTGTTAAAAGACTCTCCACACTTGTCATACATGCAACCTCTCTAATTGCCTACAAATAGGTTGTGGATTATCCATCATTCTTATTCAATTCTCAACCGAGAATTCATCTTGCTAATCATGACTTCCTTCCTACAATCATTACCTATTATTATTAATTCTTATCTCCAATTTTCTGAACCTGCTGGATTTATCATTTAATTTTTTCGATTCTTGTATCCTCTAAATAAATAGAGGTATGCTTGTTTAATCCTGGAAAAATATTTCATATTGCTAAAAATGTTTCTTAGGACAGTGCCCAATATGACTCAAGCCAATCCGTGTATCTATATTTGCTCACAAATATTATTGCAGTATTATTGTTATTTTTCCGGTGCTATTTTTCTACAATTTCGATTGCCAGTATTACAGAATAGTTTTTCCGTTCTATTCTCGGAGGAAGTAATCCATAACTTTGGGCAACAATGAGGGTATTAAATTCTTTAAGGACACACAAGTAACTTGTGGGCTCGAAAATTATTTTATGTTTTGTTTTATTAAACTAACATTTCTTTACTTCTCTGAGTTTTTTGTTTTGATCACAGATTACTAACAATCTTAAGGAATTTAATGTGATACGAAGAAGATAAGAATGTTTAATCTTCGAAAGACACTTAGTGCATCACTGGTAATCGAGGTTGTGTTACTGATGGTCTTTTGACGAAAGTCATATCAATATGGCAAATCCAGAAAAGATGATGGCATGTTGCCTTCAGTCATTATTTTGTTGCCTGATTTCTTTATCTCAGTTTGATTAAAAATCATGTGATCAACTGATTAAGAAAAAAGGGGAAAAATGTGGTTGCACTGATAAATGGCATTGAAGGATTGATATTCCAAAAGGAATTATGTCCTTATATAAATAGGACTCTTTTGATATTTCATGGGAACTTTGTCATGTGGTGGAGAGAAGTTTTCTCACAAAAGACATAGACATATTAAAGCACAAATGTGGGATCTTGCGCTTTAGAATACAGTTCACATAAAAATCTAATTATAGATTCTTGGTCCAAAGTGTGAATCCAAAGTTGAATCAGAATTGTAATATTAATGTGGCTTTGGTTATCCAACACTGGACTACAGATAGAAAATTCACATTTGTATGAATGCTAAAGTATTTGGGACAACCTTCTAAAGGGATCAAATGTTTACGGTCCGAAAAGTCATAACAATTGGATAAAAGGTTTTGGGAAATCGTATTGTCACAAATTCTTTATTTACAAATATCCGCAGATTTCTATATGTTACGAAAATTATGCTTAGAATAGTTTTCTTTTTGTATCTGTTACAAAAGAAAAGCTGAAACTAAAAATTCGTATAAAGTTTTCTTTGTTAACTTTATTCTCGCCATGGTATATATATGTGAGAGTATATATTTGCGGCAGTCTAAATGTTTCTGCGGGAAATTATATTGATTGCTTTTAATTTAGTAGTTGCTTATGTGCTATACATATGTTAGTTTGATAAGATAAATATATCAAAATATTAAAGTATGTATGGATTACAATGGTTTAGTTGGAAAGGAAAATTAAATTTTTATGATTTATACCCCTAGTTTTGAAGACTAAAATCTTCGTGATTTTCTACTCCTGTTTCGGGATTAAAATCTACGTGATTTTCTACTCATTCGTTGAGATTAAAATCTTAGTGACTTTTTACTCGTTTTGGAGATTAAAATCTTAGTGATTTTATAGTTCAATTTATTACTCGGTTTGAAGATTAAAAAAAGTTCACTGTTTATTAAATTTGGTTGTATCATATATTACTCAGTTTGAAGATTAAAAACTTTACCGTTTACTAAATCTAGTTGGGTCAAATATTACTCGGTTTAAAAATTAAAAAGTTCATCGTTTATTAATTCTGGCTCTGTCGTGATACAAACAACAGTTCATGTGGTTGACTCTACAAAGTAGTAGTGACGGTGAATGTGAATCACCTTTTGAAGAAATATGTTTGGATTATGGTATTATTCATCAAATGACACCCCCTTAGTCACCACAATCCAATGAAATTGCATAAAGCAAAAATAAAATGTTGAACGAGATGATGAATGCCTTGTTGATAAGTTCTGATTTACCTAGAACTTGTGGGGGGGAAGTTATTCTTATAGATAATTGAATACTCAGTCGAGTTCCCCATAGAAAGACACAATCTATTCTATATGAAAAACATGAATGGAAGGAAGTCGAACTTAAATATTTTTAAGTGTGGGATTGCTTAGCTAAAGTGCAAGTTCCTACACCCAAAAGGGTAAAGATCGAATCGAAAAATATTGATTGCGTTTTCATAGGATATGCTACAAATAGTAAGGCATATAATTTTTTGGTTCACAAATCAGAAAATCCTGACATTCATATTAATAAGGTAATCGAATCAGATAATACTGAATTCTTTGAGAACATTTATCGGTATAAAAAGGAATGCAAGTCGTCTAGTGAAATATCTAAGTGGCCTCAGAAGAAGCGAAGGAAAGTACACCTAATGAGGTGAATCCAAGATGTAGTAAACGTCAAAGGACAACTACTTCTATTGGATCAGATTTTCTGATATTATTGTGGGAAAATGAGCTTCAAACTTTGAAAGAAGTTATGTCTTCCTCGGAAAGAAACAGTCAATAGTGAGATAGAATCCATATTAAATAACCATACTTGGGAGTTATTTGCTCTTACTCTAGGAAACGAACCATTGGGTTCCAAATGGATTTTCAAGAGGAAAACAAAAGATGATGGCATTATTGACATGTATAAGGCAGGACTTAATGTCAACGAATATTGACAAAGAGAAGGCCTTGACTATTTTAACACATACTCGCCGGTTACAAGTATTACATACATATGGATATTAGTAGCATTGGCTACAATATATAGTCTTGAAATCCATCAAATAGATGTGAAGACAACCTTCTTAAATTGATATTTAAAGGTTGTAATTTACGTGGAACAACCTGAAGGGTTCGTGGTTCCTGGAGGGAAAAAAAGTGTGCTAACTTGTTAAGTCACTTTAAAGACTAAAATAAACACCCAAACAATGACATGCGAGATAACCAAATAATATTGTCAAATAGTTTTAAAATTGATGAGTGTAAACAAATGTGTTTACGTTAACAATACTTCAAATCATATAGTCATTACTTGACAATAGCCAATGTTAGACGTAATGTATAAATGATATAATTTTTGAACCCCACCAATCCTTAGTGGATATTGATATGATAGTCAGTGAATTCATTACTTATTCAGTCTTAGTGATGACTGGTGATAAAACTGCAAATTTGAAAGTTGTTTGCGTGTCTTTCGAGAAATGATTTATTTTTTCTTGAACATTTATAATGTTTAGCTCTTTTATGGAAGGGTGTCACCTAGAAGGATGTGACTTTCATGAAAAGTGCATTTGTATATTTTGTATAAACATGACCGATCATGAACGAATGTATTAATACGTTGGTCTATAATAAGGTGAACCAACCGATGAACATAACCAATATCCATTGCAAGTTAGATTTGTCTCATGAATGAATGTAATATAATTTGCATATCATATAGACGTATGAATAATTAGCATACAAATACTTGAAAATGGCTGAGTGGTTGTGAAATGAGTTATATATTAAAAGGTTATGGCCACAACTGATGCCGATCATTCCAACTGTTCTTATAATATACTATTGCTACATTAAGTATAGTCAATAATCTGATATGCAATAGAAAGTCGAAACGTATTAGTCTACGATATAAGGAAGTTTGCATTGAACTGTCATGACAATAAAATGAGTTTGGGATATTTGAAATATATCCATGACTATGCATTGCACTATAATAAGTATCAAGTGGTTATTGAGGGGTATAGTGATGCAAATTGGATCACCGGATCAACTAACTAAATCCACAAGTGGATATATTTTTACAATCAATTGAGGAGCAACATCTTGAAAATCGTCCAAAAAAACGTGCATTGCCGCTCTATAATGGAGGTTGAGTTTATAACCTTAGACAAGGCCGGTGAAGAAGTTGAATGGCTCTTTTCTTGAAGAAATTCCATCTTAGCCCACAATATTGGCACCTATATGCATACATTCCGATGGTCAAACGGCAATAGGAAGGACAAGGAGCATTATCTATAACGAAAAATCTTGGCATATATGACGATGACATAAAACAGTTAGGCAACTACTCTTTAGGGAAATTATCATAATTGACTATGTGAAGTCAAGCAATAATATGTCGGTGTGATGACCCAATAGGTCATTTTGAGTTTAACCATTATTTCTGTGTTTCAAAACCTCGAATAGCTCCGTTTGGCCTTTCTCAATTTACGTGCACAGACCGTGTCTTTTTCTAAAAAACATTTATGTGAAAAATTAAAAAATGTGAAATTTAGCCTTAACATGATTTGAGTTGACTACGATCAATATTTTATGTAAACGGATATGGATCAGTATTTTGACGGTCCCAATGGGTCTGTATCGTGATTTGGGACTTGGGCGTATGCCCGGAATCAAATTCTGAAGTCACTAACTTGATTTAACGTGAATTGTTGAAAACTAATAATTTGAAGGTTTAAAGAATTCTTAAGTTTGATCGTAGGTTGATTTTGCTGCTACCGGATTCGGATTTCGGTTTCAAAACTTGGTATAGGTTCATTCCACTATTAATGACTTGTCTGTAAAATTTGATGCAAAACGGAGGTGATTTGACTTAATTCGGACGTCCGGTTGTAAACTTGAAACCTCTTAAGTTTCACTAAAATTTTAATATATTTTTATGTCTGATTCGTGGTTTTAGGTGTTATTTTGGTATTTTGATCATGAGAGAGAGTTCGTATGATGTTATTACACTTGTGTGCATGTTTGGTTTGGAAGTCGAGGGGCTCGGGTGAGTTTTGGATAGGCTATGGACCATTTCGAACTTGAAGGATTGCTGGTTTTTCACAACTGCTGATATCTGGTGTATCCTTCTTTGCAATCGTGAAGCTACTCTCGCGATCGCGAAGGGTAACTAGGGACCGAGGAGAATTTCTTCTTCGCGAATGCGGAGTATTGGAGGGGTAACCCTCCGCGAATGCGGCTCTTCACTCACGAACGCGATGAGTAAGGGGTTTGGGAGGGGAGCAGTTGGGTGTTCTTCGCGAAATCGATCAAAGGGTCGCGAATGCGGTGGCCAGGGGGGAGAGCCATCGCGAACGCGAACAACATCCATCAAACGCGAAGGCCAATTGGGCCGCAGTGCTTCGCGATCGTGTCAGGTTCTTCACGAACGCGACGAATACCTGACGCTAGTGATTTTAAATATACTAAAGTTGGAATTTTCTTCATTTTCACCATCTTCACATTAGAGCTCGGCTTAGAGGCGATTGTGAAGAGAAATTTTATCCAAACTTCATAGGTTATTAGATTTTAACTCGTTTTCTTCCATTTCCATCAACACCCATTGATTTCTAACCTTTAATTTATGCTCTTTTATGGTAGAAATTAGGGGTTTGGGTATAATTGGGGACTTTTGTAATAAATGAGATTTAAACCTCAAATTGAGGTTGAATTTCAAAACTAATCACATAATCGAGCTCGAGGGTGAATGGATAATTGGATTTTGGTCTTAATCTCGGGTTTTGACCAAGCAAGCCCCGGGTTGACTTTTGTTGACTTTTTGAAAAAAGTATAAAGGTCTTTGCTTTATCCATTGTAATTGATTTTCCTAGCATTGTTTGATGATACTGAGTTAATTTTGATTAGATTCGATTGGTTTGGAGGCGCAATTTAGAGAAAAGTCCCCGGTTGAGCTTTGATTTGATTGTGGAGCGAGGTAAGTGTTGGGTCTAACCATGATTTGAGGAAATTAGGAAACCTTGAACTATATGTTATGTGAATTACATGTGAAATTGCATACATGCGAGGTGACGAGTGTATATACACTGTCAAAATGATTGTTTCCATGTTTTTCTTGTATTTCATGAGTTATCTCCCTCTATGCCTTAACTGTTACATACTTTAATTGCTTTCTATGCCATAATTTGTTACTTGTCATTAATTATTCTTCTGTTGAATTGTTCGTTCCTTCCATGACTCTGTGATTAATTGATATTTGCCTTAATTGTCTTACTTGTACACCTTAATTGTCACGTACTTGACTTGTCTTGTTGCTATTGTATTATTTGTAGCATTCCTTTGATTAGTACATGGTCCCTTTACTGCTTTGCTTTCATATTCCTTAATTGTAGAGATTCTTGTACATTGAGCTATTGGATTGATTACATTTATTAAAATTATTTATGGATCGGGTTGTACGCCATAATAGTTATGATATGGTGGAATAAGGTAGGATTTTGATATTGATTGTAATGATAAGAAAGGACTGGGTTGCGCGCGTAATGGTTATGTACGTAATACTTGATATTGATAAATTGTGACATGGTGAAATAAGGGAGGATTATGACATTGATTATGATGATATAGTGGGATCGAGTTGCGCGCCGCAACAGATTGTATATATGACTCTTGATATTGATAAATGATGTTATGGTGAAATAAGGGAGGATTGAGTGTGTACGGTGGGATCGGGTACGCGCCACAACAGATTGTGTATGTTGATGTCGTTGTTGTTATTGTGTTGGTTTTCAGCATTTTTACATGAAATTATGTGATCGGTTATTCTGGGTTCGCCAACTGCGAGGATCGAGTTCTTTTTCATAATTTAACTGCCTTACTTTTATTTCCTATTTTCCTTCCTTTTTATTAGTATTATACTGCATACAGGTTATTGTAAGTGGCCCGCCTTAGCTTTGTCACTACCTCGTCGAGGTTAGGCTCTGCACTTACAGAGTACATAGGGTCAGTTGTACTCATACTATACTCTGCACTTTTTGTGCATATTTCGGAGTAGGTCCTAGCGGCGTTCAGTAGATTTTCCCAGGTCCAGTTCGTGACGGAGACTTGAGGTACAGCTGCATAGCGTTCGCAGCTCTGAAGTCCCCCTCCCTCCTATCTTTATTGTTTTTCTGAGTTTCAAAATAGTGTATTTTATTCAGACCATGTTTGTAGCAATCCAGATATTCATGTACTCGTGACACTGGTTTCTGGATTACGTTTAGACTCGTTATTCAGTATTATCATACTATGCCTCAGACCTGTACCATTTTCATCGTTATTATCTTGTCATAAAAATTTTAAACTTAGTTAATTTTCTGTTCACGTCGGTGTGGCTAGCAAGTAGATGTTAGGCGCCATCATGACCCCGAGGTTGGGATTTCGGGTCATGATAAGTTGGTATCAGAGCACTAGTTTGCCTAGGTCTCACGAGTCTTGACAAAGCTTAGTAGAGTCTGGAGGATCATTATGTAGACGTCTGTACTTATCATCCAGAGGCTATGAAGTTTAGGAAAAAATGCATTTCTTTCTTTCTCTATCATGCAATTTCATTCTATCATTGATGATTGAATTATTCTATTCTTGTTCTCTCGTGGATGGCGAGAACACGCATGTCATCAGCAGCCGGATAGGAGCTAGAGTCCCCTGTGGCAGCTCCTACCAGGGGCAGAGGTCGAAGCCGAGGTCGAGCCAGAGGCAGAGCTCAGCCTAGAGCTCAAACAACAACACCCGTAGTGGAGCCTCTGATTGATCATGAGGAGGAGGTTCCAGCTCAGGCCGTACCCGTTAGACCAGCTCAGGTTCCGGAGAGATTCATAGCTACTCCAATGCTTCAGGATGCTCTAGTCCACTTGGTGGGCCGTATGGAGAGTGTGGCCCAAATCAGTGCATTTATGGTTGCACCAGCCGTCTCTCAAGCTGGGGGAGGAGCACAGACTCCCCCACTCACACCCCAGAGTATGTGGCTCCTCTATATCATACCCCAGCAGCCCAGCCAGTTGGGGTGGTTTAACCGGTTGTTGCGGCACAGGCCGGTGATAGGCTCGCTATGTCTTTTGTGGACTTGTTGAGACTGAATAAGTTTACCAAGCTCTTTCCCGTCCATTTTAGTGGTGCACCTTCTGAGGACCTATAGGATTACTTGGACCGTTGCCACGAGGTATTGCACAACATGGGTATAGTTGAGACCAATGGGGTTGATTTGTCAGTATTCCAGATGATCAGTTCTTCTAAGAGATGGTGGAGGGATTATATGTTGACTAGTCCAGCTAGTTCACCTGCACTTACCTGGGATCAATTTTCACAGCTATTTCTGGAGAAGTTCATTCCTTTCACTCTAAGAAAGGACTACCGCATGTAGTTTAAGTGTCTTTAGCAGGTAGCATGACTGTTACCCAGTATGAGACTCGATTTGTGGAACTAGCTCGTTGTGCCATTGTTTCACTCCCTATTGAGAGGGAGAGAGGGAGGAGATTCATTGATGGTCTTACTTTTAGTATCAGGCTACAGATGACCAAGGAGACTGGAGATGATATCTCTTTCCAGAGGGCCGTAAATATTGCTAAGCGGATCGAGATTGTTCGTGGTTAGGAGAGATAGTTGGTGTCTGATAAGAGGCCTCGTCATTCTGGTGGTTTTAGTGGTGCCTCATCTGGAGGCAGGGGTACTTTTGGTAGAGGCCATCCTCCTAGGCCATTTCAGTTAGGGCTTCATGCGTCTCACAGTACTTGAGGGAATCATGGTCCTTATGTATCTCATTCTCGACAACCAACCTACAGTGTACCATCAACTCCGATTAGTGCGCCTCCGATCCAGAGCTACCACTATGATTATCCTACCTGTTTAGGTCAGTTTCAGCTTCAGCAGCCATAACATCAGGATGGGTGTTTTGAGTGTGGGGGTATTGGTCACATCAGGAGGTTCTGTCCGAGATTGTTAAGTAGCATGCCACAACAGGGTTCTCGTGCCATGGTCCCGACACTAATTTCTCCACCGCCCGCTCAACCAACTAGAGGTAGGGGTCGGGCAGGCAGAGGTAGAGGTGAGGCCGCTAGATGTAGAGGTGAGGCCGTTAGAGGTGGAAGCAATCTAGCTAGAGGCCGTCTGTGGGATGAAAGTCAGGGTGGTAGGGCCTAGCCTCGATTTTATCCATTCCCAGCTAAACTTGAGGCCGAGTCATATGACGTCGTCATCACAGGTATTGTTCCAGTTTGCCATAGAGATGCTTCAGTTCTATTTGATTCGGGATATACTTATTCCTACGTGTCATCCTATTTTGCTTCATATTTGGTTGTGCCTCGTGATTCTTTGAGTGCTTCTATATATGTGGGAGATTCTATTGTTGTAGATCGTGTCTATCGCTCGTGTGTGGTTTTTATCGGGAGTCTAGAAACTAGCGTAGATCTCCTACTTCTTGATATGGTGGACTATGATGTTATCTTGGGTATGGATTGGTTGTCACCTTAGCATGCTATATTGGACTGTCACGCCAAGACGGTGAACTTAGCCATAGTGGGGTTGCCTCTATTAGAGTGGAGAGGACTCCTGGCCATTCTACCAGCATGGTTATTTCTTATGTCAAGGCTCGACGTATGGTCGAGAAGGGATGTTTAGCTTATTTGGCTTATATTCGCGGTTCTATTGCAGAGTATCCTTCCATGGATTCGGTACCAGTCGTGCGTGAGTTTCCAGAGGTGTTTCATGCATATCTACCGGGGATGCCACCCGATAGAGATATCGACTTCTGTATTGATTTGGCTCCGGGCACTCAGTCCATTTCTATTCCACCATACCGTATGACCCGCCATAGTTGAAGGAATTGAAGGAGCAGTTGCAAGACTTGCTTGATAAAGGATTCATTAGACATAGTGTCTCGCCTTGGGGTGCGCCCGTGTTATTTGTGAAGAAGATGGATGGTTCAATGAGGATGTGTATAGACTATCGGCAGCTGAACAAGGTCACTATCAAGAACAAGTATCTATTACCGAGGATTGATGACTTATTTGATCAGCTTGAGGGTGCCAAAGTGTTTTCGAAGATTGATTTGAGGTCTGGCTACCATCAGTTGAAGATTAGGGCATCGGATATCCCTAAGACGGTTTTTCGGACTCGGTAAAGGCATTATGAGTTCCTAGTGATGCCATTTGGGTTGAAAAATGCCCAAGCAACATTTATTGATTTGATGAACCGGGTATTCAAGCCTGTAAAGCCCCATAAATTTCTAGATTAAAATTTTAATAATCTCGGAGTTCATAACGTAATTAAAGTGCTCGAAGGGTATAAGGATGTACACGGTTTAAGCGAATTATTTGGGATAATATGTGTATAGGATATGAACTAATATGGTGGGACGAATACTTAAGAATAAACTAAGTTACCTGAATTTTAGTTTAAAAACAAAGTTGCTGAAATGTTCTAGTATCCGAGTGTATTGAATAATTTCTTATTAGCTAGTGTAATGAAGGATAAGCAACCTATATATTAGTTTAAAATATGGTGAGAGAAGTCAAGTAAACAATTGGAAAGAAGGAAAAAGTTGGGCAATTATTTAGCTATGTCCCACGTGCCCACTAGTGAAAACTTTAAGAAAAATAAGTCCAATAAATCAGTGGCAATTGTATGCCTCTTTCGCTGGCAACTTTCAAGAAAGAAAGAAAATAAAGTTTTTGTTTTCTCAAGCTTGTTCACCGCAAATATGGAACTGCTTGGGTTATCTTGAGAGTTTGATTTCACGAGAATTTTGTAATCAAAAGTGGCAGATGAACTCTCATTCGGAGTTACCCATATACTATTCTCTGATAAAAATTATTTATCTACTATCAATTGAGATATGGGTAGGATTTTGAGATTTGAATTTTTTTTTAAAAAATAAAATAAAATAAAAGGATTTTAAATGATTTGGATTTATTGAATAATGTTATTACAATATAGTAAGATCCTTGGATGTATTTACTATTAATTTATTATTAGAATCATGATTACCCATTGCTGGGCAGTGATGAAGTTTGGAAGGAAAACAAATAAAAAACTTTGTAGTTATAGCTTGTTTTAATGAGTTGTGGGATTAAACGTTACAAATCGATTTATCGAGTTATTACGGACTAATTAGTGTTTTAGAACCTAAGTAGAATTTTCCTAGAACAAGAGAACTATGTTTTAAGTTGAACCCAATTGTCATGTAGTAGAGCAATTGGTGACTTGGGATTGCTTGGAAGATACGTGGAGGCAAAGTTGAGCTTATAATTGAGGTGAGTTGATGTTTACTTTCCTAGTAAGGAATTCTATTAGAACTCTTGTGCTCCATATACTAGATAAAGCTAAGTCATGTCTTCTCGTGATCTAATACTCAGTTCACTTTATTTTTATTCAGTACGACCTTATATGTGACATGAATACATGCTTATGTGTATTACTAATTGTTATGTGCATTTATTTGTGATATTCACATTCAGTTAAGTATTCAGTTTCAACATTACTTCATGCATCAATGTGATCGTATTCAGTAGGGAGAAGTGGCCAACCACCCCCAGCGTGAGTGCTATGATGTCAGGGTTACCTACCCCACGCTCGTAGGTGCCAACTGTTTGTTGTGGAGATAGGCCGACACTCCCCCGTACGTGTTCCCAGATGCTCACGTACACAGGGCCATTATGCATAACAGTTAACTTTGCAAAGTTACGTCTTAAAATATATATAACTCATTTTCTATTTCAGATATCAGTTATGGGCTCAATTTCTACGTTAAGTTTCAGTTTCAGCTTACAGTTTAGCTTACAGTTTCAGTTTCCAGATTATTACTTGGTTGTAAAATTTTATATGATTTATATAATTTTTCGTATATCCCTTTTCTTTCTTATAATTTCTAGAAGGTCTCGCTTCGCCCTTTTAGGAGGTAGCCTATGAGACTTACTAGGTATCCTTTGGTGGTACTTAGCCCGTTTGGGCCTGCTACGTCATGTGGCAGGTGTTGAGGATGCAAGTAACGGGGCACGTGGCTAGAGGAGATATGCTAGATTCAGTTTACAGACTCCGTTGATTCATGCCAGCGGTAGCAGACCCTTTTCACACTATTATTTATAAAAAAAAAATTACGTTTATTTTATTTTCGGGGGATGCCCCCCCCCATGCTATGTATTTTAAATTTTGTTTTTTTTCAGATTCTAGAGGCTCATGACTTGTTAGTGGGTCAGTATCAAAATATTTTGGGATTTATCCTTTATTTATTATATTTTATCAGTCAGCTTAAGAACTGCAATTTGATTAGAATTAATATTTAAGCATATTAGTTTCTTTGCTATTGAACTTGAAGTTTGATACAAATAGTATAGTGTTCACTCATCGAGTGGTAAGGGTTGAGTGCCAATCACGTCCCACCCCAGTTTGGGGCGTGATAAGTTGGTATCAGAGCAACCAGGTTTACGGAGCTCTAGGGAGTCATGAGTCGTGTCTAGCAGAGTCTCAAATATGCGTATGGTGTGCACCATACGGATATTTGGGAGGTTGCAGGACATAATAGGAATTTATTTTCCTTTCTCTCCTTTGATTCTAATATCGTGCGTTAGAGCTAAACATTTCAAAATTCTAACACCCATTTATCTCTCATTTCAGCACAAACAAGATGGCTAGAACAAGATCAACTTCATCCTATACTGCTAACAATGATGAGATACCAGCTGCTAATCATCAAGAAGCAACACCAGAGGTCCAAGCGGCACTAATAGCACCAGCTGCAGTTAGAGGACGTGGCAGAGGTAGAGGTATAGGTCAAAATGCTAGTGGTAGAGGTGGAAATTCCAGAGGTAATCAAGCTTGTGGTATGGCCACAAGACAAGCTCAAGCTCCACCTCAGCACGTTGTTAATGATCGGGTACCACCACATCAGCAGGATAATTGAATTGACAGAATTTTGGACTTTCTGGAGTCCCTAACCCCTCCGATTGGTGGTCGGGCTGCACCTGTTCATGCTCCTCCTCAGGACCCTCATGATTCAGATTAAGAGGTTATAGGAGATGATTTTCAAGCTCCACTCGAGGTACCACCACCAGTTGTCCCTGCAAATATTGCCCAGACAGTGCAATTACCAACAAGAAAAATTGATCCACATGCCTTTCTAAGATTAACCCCTCCTACTTATAATGGTACCGATAAACCAAATGAACCAATATTATTTTTGGAAGAGATAGAGGAAATGTTTGTTTCTTTGGGTTGTCTTGAAACACAAGCCACAGAGTTGATTGGGTTTCGATTGAAGGGTGCAGCAGGACAATGGTGGAGAGGTTACAAGAAGGCCAAAGATTCTACATTGTTGCCACTTACTTGGCCCCAGTTCAAAGAAGCTTCCAGGGCCAAGTTTGTTCCTAGCAGTCGGATGGATGAGCTCCGCCGTCTGTTCGAGCATATTAAACGGGGTACCATGTTAGTGACTGAATATGAGATGGAATTTACAAAATTGGTAGAGTATGCACCTAATTTGATACCGACAGAGAGAGAAAAATTGAGAAGGTTCATTGAAGGCTTGAATCCACATATGGCAAAAGATATGACTTCACATCAGGATGACAAGACTTATCTTCAGGTTGTCAATATCACTACGCGTAAGGAGGCTTTTGATAAAATCGCCAGGGAAGCTAGAGATAACAGCAAGAAGGCTAGAACAACAGGTATTTATAGTGGATTTTCAGTTGGGGGTAAGAACATGAATCATTCATCTCACATTCAATCAACGGCTCACTCATCTCCTTATCCAGCTCTACTCAAACATGGCTAACAGAGTAAGGGTCAGGCCCCTCAAGGTCAAAGTTCAACTTGTCAGGGCCAACCTCGGTTCTCCTATCCTATATGTCCTTCGTGCAGCAAAAGACATCCAGGGAAATGCCTTTTGGGTTAGAAAGGTTGTTTCCACTGCCATGATCTAGGTCATATTAAGAGAAACAGTCTACTGCTTGGACAAGCTCCGAAGAAAACTCCAACCAGACATGCAACATCCATGGGTAATTCTATAGTTGCACCTCCTCTAATTCGGGCATCTAATACTCAGACTGGGTGTGGTGCCAATAGAGGTGGAGCTCAGGGAGGAGGCGGACCAGCTAGATTCTATACAATTCTAGACAGGTAGAATGTTGAGGCATCTAACAGAGTTATTATAGGTATTCTCTCGGTCTGTGGTCGCCTTGCTTATGTATTAGTTGATCCTGGTTCAGCTTTCTCCTATGTGTCTCCATATTTTTGTGTCGAGTTTGGAAAAGCACCAGAAAAATTAGGGGTTCTGTTTGAGGTTTCCACACCTATAGGGGAATCTGCTAAAGTTGAATATATATTCAGAAACTGCATCATCACAATTCAGGGCCGAGAAACATTAGTCGATTTGAACTTGTTAGATATGGTAGACGTTGCCATCATAGCCGGCGTGGACTGGTTATCTTCTTGTCATGCTACAATTGATTGCCACGCGAAGACAATTAAAGTCTCATTTATTGGGGAAGATCTAGTTATAATTAGAGGTGAAGTGGGTACGCCTATAGGTAAATTTATTTCTTACCTTAAGGCTAGAAAGCTAGTGAGTAGCGGGTGTTTGGCGTATCTAGCACATGCGATGAGAAAGATGACTCCCCAACGCTTGAATCAGTACAGATTGTGAAGGAGTTTTCAGACGTGTTCTCGGATGATCTCCCAGGGATACCACAAGATAAGGAGATTGAGTTTGGCATAGACACATTTCCAGGAACTCAACCAATCTCAATTCCTCCTTACAGAATGGATCCATCTGAGCTAAATGAACTCAAGAAGAAGTTACAAGACCTCTTAGATAAGGGTTTTATTCGACCTAGTGTTTCACCCTGGGGTGCTCCAACGTTGTTCGTGAAGAAAAAAGATGGTTCCCTACGGATGTGTGTAGATTACCGCCAGCTGAATAAGGTTACTATCAAAAATAAATATCCACTACCCAGGATAAATGACTTATTTGATCAGTTGCAGGGTGCCAGGTATTTCTCAAAAATAGATCTGAGATCAGGATACCATCAGTTAAAAATCAGAGATGCAGACATCCTGAAAATAGCTTCCAGGACTCGGTATGGTCACTATGAACATCCTTTGGGTTGACCAATGCACCAGCAACTTTTATGGGCTTAATGAACAGACACTTCAAGCCTTTCTTAGATACATTTGTCATAGTATTTATCGATGATAATTTGGTATATTCCCGTTGCCAGAAAGAGCATAAGAATCACTTGAGAATAGTTCTTCAAATACTCAAGGATTGTGAGCTTTATGCCGAATTTTCCAAATGTGAATTTTGGCTCGATACAGTTCTATTTTTGGGACACGTGGTCTCGAAAGAAGGCATTAGAGTAGACCCACAGAAAATAGAAGCAGTTAAGAGTTGGCCTAGGCCGACGACCCCTATAGAGATTCGTAGTTTTCTAGGGTTGGCAGGTTACTACCGCCGTTTTGTAGAGGGGTTCTCTTCAGTAGCTTCCTTGTTGACAAAGTTAACTCAGAAAAATGTGAAGTTCCAATGGTCTGAAGCTTGTGAGAAATGTTTTCAAGAACTCAAGAACAAGTTTACTACAGCCCCAATCCTGACTCTACCTACCCCTACAGGTAAATTTGTGATATATTGTGAAGCTTCCAGAGTAGGATTAAGATGTGTTCTTATGCAGAATAACAAGGTAATTGCTTATTCTTCTAGGCAGTTAAAGTATCATGAGACAAATTATTCTACCCACGATCTTGAGCTAGCGGCAGTTAGTTTTGCTCTAAAAATATGGCGTCACTACCTTTATGGAGAGTAATATGACATTTATACAAATCATAAAAGTTTACAGTATATATTCAAGCAGAAAGAGTTGAATCTGAGACAATTCATGTGGTTGGAATTTCTTAAAGATTATGATTGCAATATCCTTTACCATCCCGGTAAAGCGAATGTGGTTGCTGATGCTCTGAGCAGAAGATCCATGGGGAGTTTGACCAGGTTGTGTATGGTCGAACGTCTAACAGTTAAGGAAGCCCAACAAATAGCTAGCCAAGGGGTTCATCTCGATGAGAAATATGATGGAAGGTTGATAGCAAGTGTGGGTATTAAGTCTACTTTAGTAGAGAAAGTTAAAGCCAAACAATTTGATGACCCTAGCTTGGTTAAGCTCAAGGAATGTGTCCTCAGTGGCAAGATTGAGAATTTTGCACTTGATGAGAATGGTGTGATGAGACTTGATGGCGCTTATGCATGCCTAATATAGAAGATCTTCGAAGGGCAATTATGGTAGAAGCTCATAGCTCCAAATATTCAATACATCCAGGTTCTACCAAAATGTATAATGATTTGAGGGATGTTTGTTGGTTGAATAATATGAAGCGAGATATTGCAGATTATGTATCACGGTGCCTTATCTGTCAGCAAGTAAAAGATGAACACCAGAGGCCATGTGGCTTAGCTCAAGTCATTGAAACACAATAATGGAAATGGGAGAGAATAAATATGGATTTTGTGGTAGGCTTGCCGCGAACTTTTAAGAAACATGACTCAATTTGGGTCATAGTAGACCGACTCACTAAGCCAGCTCACTTTTTACCAGTCAAAATAACCTACACGGCATCCTAGTATGCAACATTATACATAAAGGAGATTGTTCGGTTGCATGGTTCTCCCATGTCTATTATTTATGACAGAGGTGCACAGTTTACTGCCCAATTTTGGCAGAGTTTTCAGGAAGGTCTCGGTACCCGAATTAATCTAAGTACAACTTTTCACCCTCAAACGGACAGGCAGGCCGAGAGGATAATTGAGACCTTGGAAGATATATTACGAGCATGTGTTCTTGATTTTAAAGGAAACTGGGATGATCATCTACCTTTGATTGAGTTCACATATAATAACAGTTATCAAACGAGCATACAGATGGTCCTATTCGAGGCCCTATATGGGAGGCAATGTCGTTCGCCTGTAGGGTGGTTTGAGTTAGGTGAAACAAATCCTATTGGTCCAAACATAGTACATGATGCCTTGAAAAAGGTGAAACTTATTCAAGAACAACTTAAAACAACCCAAAGCCGATAAAAGTCACACTCAGCTATAAGACGCCTCGATCTTAAGTTCAAAGAGGGTGACTACATATTTTTAAAGGTGTCTCCAATGAAGGGTATCATGAGGTTTGGTAGAAAAGGGAAGCTTAGCCCAAGATATATAGTGCCTTATCCAATTCTTAAAAGGATTGGGCTTGTGGCGTATCGACTAGCTTTACCTCTAGAGTTATCTTCTGTGCATCCAGTTTTTCATGTGTCTATGCTGAATTAGTACTTTCACAACCCGAGTCATGTACTTGATAGACAGGAGATAGAGATTGATGATACTCTGACATATGAGTAGGTCCTTCTAGCTATAATGACAGGCATGTTCATAGACTTCGAACCAAAGATGATGCTTCGGTGAAATACTAAAAGTAATATGGAGAAACCACTCAGCTGAGAAAGCTACGTGGGAGCCCGAGGAAGCCATGAAGAAAAAATATCCTTATTTGTTCGAGATTTCAGATACATAATGTATTTTAAGCTTTAAAATATTTAGATTGTCAAGTTATGTAATATTTGTGCTTATAATGATGTAAAATGGCTTTGGCGGGTATATGGGTGTGCCTTGTTGTTGTATATTATTGGATTGAGTGGCTAGAGGTACAAAGTGTTATTGTTATTGGGTTGTTGGGCAGGTTGAAAATTTATGGAAAGCTCCAGTTACAAGGAAGTCTTTACCGAAATATTTGGAAATTTTAGGAGTTAGTCAAATTTTGGGGTCCTAAGATCTTTCTTTTAGACTAAAGAACAATTACGGCATAATATTCGAGGACGAATATTCTTAAGCGGGGGAGAATGTAAAATCCCCGTAAATTTCTAGCTTAAAATTTTAATAATCTCGGAGTTCATAACGTAACTAAAGTGCTCGAAGGGTATAAGGACTTGCACGGTCTAAGCGAAGTATTTAGGATAATATGTGTATAGGATATGAACTAATATGGTAGGATGGATAATTAAGAATAAACTAAGTTACCTGACTTTTGGTTGGAAAACAAAGTTGCTGAAATTTTCTAGTATCCGAGTGTATTGAATAATTTCTTATTAGCTAGTGTAATGAAGGATAAGTAGCATATATATTAGTTTAAAATATGGTGAGAGAAGTCAAGTAAACAACTGGAAAGAAGAAAAAAGTTGGGTAATTATTTAGCTATGTCCCACGTACCCACTAATGAAAACTTTAAGAAAAATAAGTCCACTAAATCAGTGGCAATTGTATGCCTCTTTCGCTGGCTACTTTCAAGAAATAAAGAAAACAAAGTTTCTATTTTCTCAAGCTTGTTCACCGCAAGTCTGCAACTGCTTGGGTTATCTTGAGAGTTTGATTTCATGAGAATTTTGTAATAAAAAATGGCAGATTGACTCTCATTCGGAGGTACCCGTATACTCTTCTCTGGTAAAAATTATTTATCTACTATCAATTGAGATATGGGTAGGATTTTGAGATTTGGATTTTTTTTTAAAAATAAAAAAAATAAAAGGATTTTAAATGCTTGGGCTTTATTCAATAATGTTATTACAATATAGTAAGAGCCTTGGAAGTATTTATTATGAATTTATTATTGGAATCATGATTACCCATTACTGGGCAGTGATGAAGTTTGGAAGAAACAAAAATAGAAAATTTCGTAGTTATAGCTTGTTTTAATGAGTTGTGGGATTAAACGTTACAAATCGATTTATTGAGTTATTATGGACAAATTAGTATTTTAGAACCTAAGTGGGATTTTTCTAGAATAAGAGAACTGTGTATATAGTTGTATTCTTTGGACATGTATTAATTTAAGTTGAACCCAATTGTCATGTAGTTAGAAAAATTGGTGACTTGGGATTGCCTAGAAGATACGTGGAGGCAAAGTTGAGCTTGTAATTGAGGTGAGTTGAAGTCTACTTTCCTAGTAGGGAATTCTATTAGAACCCTTGCTCTCCATATTCTAGATAAAGCTAAGTCATGTCTTCTCGTGATCTAATACTCAGCTCACTTTATTCTTATTCAGTACGACCTTATATGTGATATAAATACATGCTTATGTATTACTAGTTGTTATGTGCCTTTATTTGTGATATTCACATTCAGTTAAGTATTCAGTTTCAACATTAATTCATGCATCAATGTGATCACATTAAGTGGGGAGACGTGGCCAACCTCCCCCAGCGTGAGTGCCATGATGTCAGGGTTACCTACCCCACGCTCGCAGGTGCCAACTGTTTGTTGGGGAGATAGGCCGACACTCCCCCGTACGTGTTCCCAGATGCTCACGTACGCAGGGCCATTATGCGTAACAATTAACTTTGCAAAGTTACATTTTAAAATATATATAACTCAGTTTCTATTTTAGATATCAGTTATGAGCTCAATCTCTACGTTAAGTTTCAGTTTCAGCTTACAGTTTAGCTTACAGTTTCATTTTCCAACTTATTATTTGGTTGTAAAATTTTATATAATTTATATGATTTTCCGTATATCCCTTTTCTTTCTTATAATTTCCAGAAGGTCTCGCTCCACCTTTTTAGAAGGTAGTCTATAAGACTTGGTATCCTTTGGTGGTACTTAGCCCGTTTGGACCTGTTACGTCATGTGGCAAGTAGTGAGGACGCAGATAACGAGGCACGTGGCTACAGGAGATATTCTAGATTCAGTTTACAGACTCCGTTAATTCATCCCAGAGGTAGCGGACCCTTTTCGGACTATTATTTATAACGTTTTTTTACGTTTATTTTATTTTCGGGGGATGCCCCCGTAGGCTATGTATTTTAAATTTCGTTTTTTTTCAGATTCTAAAGGCTCATGACTTGTTAGTGGGTCATTATTAAAATATTTTGGAATTTATCCTTTATTTATTATATTTTATCAGTCAGCTTAAGAACTGCAATTTGATTAGAATTAATATTTAAGCATGTTAGTTCTTTGCTATTGAACTTGAAGTTTGATACAAATAGTACAAGGTTCACTCAATGAGTGATAAGGGTTGAGTCTCAATCACGTTCCACCCCAGTTTGGGGGCATGACTGTCCCGACCCAAAATCCAACTAATTGTGATGGCACCTAACCCAACCCGCTAGGTAAGCTAGTTATCAACTATCCAATTCCAATAATAATTATTAAAGCAATTTGCGCAACCAAAAATCTTAATCTTATACATTTCTCAAGAACTGGTAGTACATATCAATAGCCACTAAGAATAGAGTTTACAAAGCGGAAATGAAGTAAATACATCGTCTATTTGAAAAGTACATAAACTGAGTTTTATAGATTTAAGGCTATCACGGACAAGAGGCAGCTACAATCGGGATGCAGGTACATCTTCAAATCCATCTCCGATCGAACATAACAACATCAGCAGCCAACATCTGCACGCATGGTGCAGAAGCGTAGTATGAGTACAACTGACCCCATGTACTCAATAAGTAACAAACCTAACCTTAGGTTGAAAGTATTGACGAGCTAACAGAAAGGTCGGGTCCAACATCAATATTCCACAACAGTTCATAAAAACATAGTACAATAACAAAAGAAGAATCTCATAAATAAAAGGCTCAGTTCGTTCACAGTTCCAGAAAAATAGGCATTTCTTTTTAAGTATCTCACTGAAAATCCAAATCTTTTACCGAAAAGCCAATATACGAGTAAGTTTGAAAACTGTGATTTTTCCCAAAACTCCTTTCAACAAATAGTAAGATGTTTCATTTTCAGATAGCATGAGGAATGTACTTCTCTATGCCTACATGTCAAGATACATGCAAAATCATAAATGTCCCCAAAACTGGGTAGGAGAAGGAAATGCACCTCTATGCATGTATCTCAAGTACGCATGTCTAATGCAATGCATCTCGATGATGAGCTCATGTACTTACACTCTTAGAGTAGTCAATCTCATTGTCTCGCATTCTCTCTCACTATTCTTAACACACTCAATCACTCAGCGCTACACCATACCCGTTGTAGCATGCAACCCGATCCATATTTATAGTCGACTGCGCTCACACGGTGTGTGCAGACTCCGGAGGGCTCCTTTCATCCCAAGCGCTATAATCCGCACGGAAAACTCACGTACTGCACGTACAACTCGCGTGCCATAATATCAATATCTTGAATCGCACGGACAACTCACGTGCTATAATATCAACATCTATAATCGCACGGACAACTCACGTGCTACACGGACAATTCACGTGTTGCATGGACAACTCACGTGCTGCACGGACAACTTACGTGCTATAGTGACAACATCCTCACAAACAGCCCCCCACCTCACTCAATCATCAATTTCTCCAGTCTCACTCACAGGCTCACAATGTCATGAAACAAGCCCAACAACAATGATATGATGTATCGATAAATAACTAAGACTGAGATATGATATGAATGCATGAATATGACAGAGTATGAAATATCAATGAAAATAGTGAGATGACAGTAAGAAACGGCCACTATGGGTCCAAACAATATCGGCAAAATGCTTAAACATGATATCTAGCATGATTGACAACTTAACTACTTTATCACATGATGAATACATGGATATCAATAAAGTAGGACCATTATACACTGCCATGGAAACAACAGAGTCCTAATTCACATGGTGCATGCCCAACGCCCGTCACCTAGCATGTGCATCACCTCAAAACCAATCAAACAACACGTATTTCGGGGTTTATACCCTCAACACTAAGATTAGAAGAGTTACTTACCTCGAACAAGTCAATACCAATGCCGGACAAGCTAAGCGGTACTCCAAAGATGCCATCCCGTGCGTTCCGACCTATGAACAACTCGAAACTAACCAAAAACAACTCAAGTACATCAAACAATACCAAAGGAACCAATACCGATCGAAAAAGATCAAATCTTGAATCAAAAGCCCAAAATCGGCCAAAAGCCCAACCCGAGCCCGCACCTTGGAACTCGACAAAATTTACAAAATTCAACAACACATTCAACTATGAGTCCAACCATACTAGTTTCACTCAAATCCGACTCCAATTCGATGTTCAAAACTCAAAAATTCATATTATGAAACGTTAGGCCAAAACCCCCAATTTCCTCTTCAAAATTCACAATCTACTTACCAAACATGAAGGTAGATTCATGAAATATAACTAAAATCCAGTAGAGAACACTTACTCCAATTCATATGGTGAAAATTGTCTCCAACAATCGCCTCAATCCGAACTTGAAAATGTAAAAATGAAGCCAAAATCGCGAACCCTTGTATATAACATTCTGCCCAGCACATTCGCATTTGCGGAAAATTCGTCGCACCTGTGATCACCGCTTTTGCGGAAACACCTCGCACCTGCGCTGCCCGGCTTCTTTATCATTTTCGCTTCTACGACTCCCTGCCCGTATCTGTGCCATCGCAGGTGCGTAAATCCCATCGCACCTGCGGCCTCTGCTGACACCCTCCAACTCCGCACCGGCGCTCGAGCTGCCACATCTGCGGCATCGCATATACGCCCAAATCTCCGCTTCTGCGGTCTTCCGCTCCCAGCACTATTCGCGCATCTGCGATGACTTTGTTGCATCTGTGGCCATCGCACCTGCGCAAACCAGCCACATGTGTGATCATACCAGAACCAGCAGCCTCCAGCTTTGCACATGAAGTGAAAATGATCCGAACCTCGTCCAAAACTCATCCGGGCCACTCAGGACCCCGTCCGAATATATAACAAGTCCAATAACATAACAGGGACCTACTCGAGGCCTCAAATCAGGCATAACCACATCAAAACAACGAATCGTACCTCAAATCAAAATCTATGAACTTTGAAACTTCAACTTCCACAACCGATGCCGAAACATATCGAATTACGTCAGATTGACCTCAAATTTTACACACACGTCACATTTCACATTACATACCTATTTCAATTCGCTAGAATTGAATTTAGACCCCGATATCCAAAAGTTCACTCCCGGTCAAACTTTCTAAAATTTTAACTTTCGCTATTTCAAGCCAAATTCCACTACGAACCTCCGAATCACAATCCGGACGCGCTCCTAAGTCCAAAATCACCCAACTGAGATAACGAAACAATCAAAACTCCGTTTCGGGTTCAAATTCACAAAAAGTCAAACTTGATCAACTCTCCCAATTTAAAGTTTCTACAATGAAATCCATTCTTACACATCGATTCCGAATAACCTGAAAATCAACACCGACGATTCACATAAGTCATACTGCATCATACAGAGCTACTCATGCCCGTAAACTACCGAGCAAAGTGCAAATGCTCAAAACGAATGATCGGGTCATTACATTCTCCCCCACTTAAACATACATTCGTCCTCGAACATGTCCAGAGTTGTTCTCAAAGCCATCAAACCACTGTATAACCTTACCATGAACATACCCGAGGGTGATCCCACGTCACCCTATCCCATACAGGTCCGATAACACAACATAACCGAAATTCCTCAATGCAACCTAGCCCACAAGCCTTCGAATCCAATTTCCAACATTCGAAATTTCTTATAAGATCTGAATCCCGCAACCTATAAACTGTATAAGTCTGAACAAGCTGTACCAAAAGCCATAACCATAACTCAAATACCAAATAGATCAAATGCTCGAAGCAATGATTTCTAATCACAGTAGCTACTCAAAACAACCCAATGCCGGTAATAAACCTCATATCAAGCAAGGCTCCATTTTAAAACCTTTGTACACTATCGATGATGAAAGAAACACGCAGAAACTCATAACCATTCATCAAATCCACCAGCCGTGGAGCTCCCTCTCCTTCGACAAGAACCATAGCAAATTTCTAAGCCGACTTTCGATATTATCCTTCCAAATATACACAATCAAATCTGATAGCACTCGTCCTAGATCTGACGACTCCATCTTATCAAATGCCAGCTACTCTACTGACATATCACACCAATACTATCCAAAGCCGCAACCCGTGCAATCTGTGCACCAATAAGCAACAATACAAATGTACTCAATCACAAAAATGACTCAAACAAGAGAACCGTTTCGCAAGCTCAACGGGTAACACCACAACGCGATGCTAAAAACCCATCACACACCGTAGAATCATAACACACGAATCTAACACAAAGGATCATAACTCTGCCGCAATGCGTGACCCCATCCAAACACTGGCCCATTTGAGACACCTCGAGCCATCATGCTCAAAATCAATAACCACGCACAATTCGACATCAAGTCCCTAAAGTGCATTACCATAACCACGGAGAAGCCAGTGAACAATGCCACCCAAAACTCAAAAGGACATAACCAATAAGCAATCAATCAAGCAATACCCAAATACTCATCTCGCTCAAATTTTGCTATTAGGCCCTAATAGAATTGCACCATGGGTGCATACAACCAACGAATCATGACCCCTCGTAGCATAGAAGAGTAACTCACCGAACATAACAGAACATGAATAAGCTCATCCATAACCAAATGACACATCCCTCAATAATAGCAGTATGGAGCCAACCAATCTGGCTCGGTGTAGAATACGCATCCTAATTGGGCCTACCAATGGACCCCCAAATCAACTCCAGGAACCCACACATGGATAAATAACCCTCCAAAAGCCCACAATAACTGAATCATAATGCTTACTATCATCTAGCTAGCTTCGGCCATGACTTCACAGTCCACAACCATGAAAACAACCTGCTCTTGAGAACTCTCAGTCTCTAAATCCATAGAACACACAAATCACATATCTGATCCCAACTCCACCGCCAGAATGTTTAACTCATCTCTCATACACGATCATCCCTCGAGGAATACTTCTATAATTCTTCCATGCCACAAAGAAAAATTTGAATATCAGCAGTCGATCAACCAAGAGAGTGTCGCAATACCAATGAAGTATCCATAAATCAAAACACATTGCCCCTTCTGAAATGCATACTCTCATCAAGCCATACCGATTAGTAATGTCAGTTACCTAGTCATCTGAAACCATCCATGTTGCCTACGAATCTATGCCCTTCCCTTCAAAACTGAACTGTGACCTTACACATACAAATCTCAATCCCACACAATACACCGCGTCTACTATGCCATCCTGCGAAGAGTACACGAATCTCATAATCAACTCCGAGTCACAAGCAGAATACATAATCGATCAGTCAGAAACCTTCCATTTGATATCATCCCGGAGAAAATCCCAATACGTAACATATTCCTCACGCCGATAGGAAATATACTCCTCAAACCATGGTAGAAACCATTGAGAACTCTTTGAAACTCATTTTCACACAACCAAGCTATCAGAACCGAATCTCTCTAACTCAACCATGCCATGCAGTCGCCAAAACCTAAGAGCATTGCCACGAAACACCTGTGGAGACCAGCCACATCATAGGTACCTAAGAATCGATTATATCCATTACTATGTTGATCCAACCTACTACCAAGTTGTCCTATTTCTCCAAGTCCTTTCCAAATTGCCTTCAAATTGATACTTCTCCTTGATAGAACACCACGATCATTAACCAAAATTCACCACACAAGAGACTCTAGTATAAAACCATAACGCCCTAAGGCCCATAAGCCGTTGACTCCTCTCTTAAGCAACCCGAAGCACCACAAACACGACACCCACTCTAAGAAGACCTTATGTGAACCTAAAACTATTTCCTTCACCTTTTTGATGCTGAAATGCATAACCCACAATGGTATAAAATGCCACAAGTCTCGACACCATCCAATGTAACTCTCAGTTTCTAGCCATATACAATACTTGAAAATTCCAAATCGCTATACATAAATCTTGAATCCATTAGATCCATTATCGAGAGTCATCCACTCTACTCAAATCTCAATTAAACCAACCAAACGGACCAAACGGCCGATGCCCCATTAGCACAACAACACCCAAAGAAGTAACACTGCCTTAATACCACCGATCGAATTCATACTCTGTGTACACTACATCCTTCGCGAATAACCACTCAATTATTTTATGATTCCCATGATTTTCATATACTCCTAAAGTGCCATAACCCGCATCCAGAAATTTTCTTACTCGAGTCATTCTCAAACTCAACCTATGCAAGTCATAATTAATCCACAAGTATGCCTCAGACCAAAACTAAAATTTAACAAATAACCATGAAATCAAATTGTCAATAGCAGGCTCCCCCACTTGGCTCAAAGCCATAAAATAAAACTCTCGATAACTCACAATACTCATACTCTATTTCCATAATACCATAGTGAGATTCCATTAAATCCTTTATCCGCTCATGCAACACAAACCATCTAGTTCATCAAATCATCTGCAAATGTCACGTTCATCCTCATGATGGTAAATCCAACTTCCACAGGCAATCCAAACTCAAATTGCAACATATATCATTCACTGGTACAAGAGAACTCTCTACATAACATCATAGGGATCACACAACCTCAGGATGACACCTAACCCAACCCGCTAGGTAATCCAGTTATCAACTATCCAATTTCAATAACAATTATTAAAGCAATTTAAGCAAAGAAACATTATAATCTTATACATTTTCCAAGAACCGGTAGTACAAATCAAGAGCTTCTAAGAATAGAGTTTACAAAGAGAAAATGAAGTAAATACATCGTATGTTTGAAAAGTACATAAATAAAGTTTTATAGATCTAAAGCTACTGAACAAGAGGCAGCTACAATCGGAACGCAGGTACATCTTCAAATCCATCTCCCATCGAACACATCAACATCAACAGCCAACATCTGCACGCTAGGTGCATAAGTATAGTATGAGTACAACCTACCCCATGTACTCAATAAGTAACAAACCTAACCTTAGGTTGAAAGTAGTGACGAGCTAACAGAAAGGTCGGATCCAACACCAATATTCCACAACAATTCATAACAGCATTGTACAATAACAAAAGAAGAATCTCAGAAATAAAAGGCTCAGTTCGTTCACAGCTCCAGAAAAATAGGCATTTCTTTTCAAGTATCTCAGTGAAAATCCAAATCTTTTACCGAAAGGCCAATATACGAGTAAGTTTAAAAACTGTGATTTTTCCCAAAACTCCTTTCAACAAATAGTAAGATGTTTCATTTTCAGATAGCATGAGGAAGGTACTTCTCTATGCCTACATGTCAAGATACCGGTAAAATCATAAATGTCCCCAAAATTGGGTAGACAAGGAAATGCACCTCTATGCATGTATCTCAAGTACACATGTCTAATGCAATGCATCTCGATGATGAGCTCATGTACTTACACTCTCAGAGTACTCAATCTCACTGTCTCACATTCTCTCTCTCTCACACACTATGATCAACACACTCAATAACTCAGCATTGTACCATACCCGCTGCTACATGCAGCCCGATCCATATTTACAGTCGATTACGCTCACACGGGGTATGCAGACTCCGGAGGGGCTGCTTTCATCCCAAGCGCTATAATCCGCACTGTGATGACCCAAAATATCATATTTAAATTTAACAAGTAATTTTCTGTTCTAAGACCTCAAAAATTACTATTTATCATTACTCGACTTGCGTGCGCAGTTCGTAAACTTTTTTGGAAAGTTTTTATGTGAAAAATGGATTAAAATGTGAAATAGAGCCTTAAAACTCAACTGAGATGACTTTGGTCAATATTTTGAGCAAATAGATCCGGATCAGTTTTTTGACAGTTCTAATAGCTCCGTATCGTGATTCAGGATTTGGTCGTATGCCCGAAATTTTATTTGGAGGTCCCTAGCTCAAGTTATGACTATTTAACGGAAACTAGTAATTTAAAGGCTAAAGATTTTTAAGTTTGACCATAGGATTGACTTTTTGATATCGGAGTCGGAATATGATTTTGGAAATTTGAATAGCTCTGTTATGTCATTTAGGGTTTGTGTGCCAAATTTGAAGTCATTCCGGATTGATTTAATATATTTTGGCACGAGATTTGCAAATTGAAAAGTTTAAAACTCAAAAGTTCGAATCGGGGTGTGAATTGTAATTTCAGCATTGTTTGACATGATATTAGACCCCGAGTAAGTCCGTATTATGTTATGGGACTTGTTGGTATATTCGAACAGGGTCCCGAGTACCCCGAGTGTGATTCGAATCGAAATCGGAACAAGAATTGGACTTGAGGAAAAATCTGATATTTGGCCTTCTAGTGTAATCGCACCTGCGGTTTTGGACCGCAGGTGCGAGCTCGCAGAAGCGAGCATTCCATCGCAGAAGCGGCCTGTGCAAGCTGGGCAAAAGTCAGCAGGTTGTTACATGCTATTTGAATTATTTGAATTAATTATTATAATAACTATTTCTCTCCTATTCTTTGTCAAATATTAATTCTTGAATTCCTACATTAATTGTTACATGCTATTTGAATTATTTGAATTAATTATTATAATAACTATTTCTCTCCTATTCTTTGTCAAATATTAATTCTTGAATTCCTACATTAATTGTTACATGCTATTTGAATTATGTATCTTAATTTTTATTTGACATTTAGCATATTAAATATTAAACTGCCTATTTTCTACCCGATTTCCATAATAATTTGCTATTTGTCATTGTTTGTTTCAGAATTAAATTATAATTATTGTATGCTTGTTGTCTTATAATTTTATATTAGTGGTTGCATTTATTGGGAAAATTTCTTCTATAAGAATTGGTAAATGAATATATTGGAGGAACGGGTTGCACGCCGCAACAGAATTGATTGAAATGGATATATTGGAGGATCGGGTTGCACGCCTCAACAGACTTATTTAAAAGTCGATATATATATATATATATATAGGGGGATCGGGTTGCACGCCGCAAAAAACTTGATTAAAATGAATATATTGGACGAGCGGGTTGCACGCCGCAACAGAATGGAATATGAATATATTGTGAGAGCGGGTTGCACGCTGCAACGGAAATTGATGGAAATGATAATTGGTTATGACTGCTGAGTTAGCTTCAATTATGATAAATGATTTACGTGATTTATTTCTATTATTTGTTGTTATTACTAATATTGCATACAGGTTAATGTAAGTGACCCGTCTTAGCCTTTTCACTACTTCGTCGAGGTTAGGATCAGCACTACCAGTACATGGGGTTGGTTGTACTTATACTACACTCTGCACTTCTTATGCAGAATTCGGAGTTGGTCCCAGTGGCGCACCACAGACTTTCTCGGATTTCAACTACAAGAGGAGACTTGAGGTATAACTGCATGGTGTCTGCAGTTCTGAAGTCCCCGTCTATTTTACTTTAGCTGTGTGTTTATTTCCAGACATCTTTATTTTATTCAGGCCCTTATTTGTATCATTATAGAAGCTCGTGCACTTGTGACACCAATTATGGGATGGTATTTAGACACCGTTATTTTTATGGATTATTCACTATATTTCAGACCTTACTTCCGCATTTATTTTTTTATTATTAATAAATTTAAAAATTGATTAGAAATGGTTAATAATATTCTAACATTGGCTTGCCTAGCAAGTACAATGTTAGGCACCATCACAGTCTGAAGTTGGAAATTTCGGGTTGTGACAGTTGGTATCAGAGCACTAGGTTACATAGGTCTCACGAGTCACGAGCAAACTTAGTAGAGTCTGAAGGATCGGTACAAAGACGTCTGTACTTATCTCTCAGAGGCTATGAAGTTTAGGAACAATATCACTTCTTTCTTATTCTGTCCTGTGATTTTATTCTATGATCGATGATTGAACCATTCTACTCTTATTCTATCGCAGATAGTGAGAACATGTAATACCTCTACCGATGGACAGGGACCAGAGCCCTCGGTGGTAACCATGGTCAGGGTAGAGGTCGAGGCCGAGGTCGTGCTAGAGGCCGAGGCCGAGGTAGAGCTCAATCTAGAGCTCGAGTTGCTGCACCTGTTGTAGAACCACAGGTAGACCTTCAGGAGGAGGTTTCAGTTCAGAATGTACCAGTTGGACCAGTTCAAGTCCCGAAAGGATTCATAGCCACTCCAGTACTTCAGGATGCTCTAGTCCGGTTGGTGAGTCTTATGGAGGGCGTGGCCCAGAATGGTACATTTCTAGTGGCACCAGCCATCTCACAGGCTGGGGAGGAGCACAAACTCACACTACTCCCGCTCTGAAGTAGATGGCTCCCCAGAATCAGGCTCCGGCAGCCCCGCCAGTTGGGGTAGTTCAGCCAGTTATTGTGGCACAGACCGGTGATAGGGCCGCCATGTCTTTTGAGGCCTTATTGAGACTGGATAAGTTTACTAAGCTCTTTCCAGTTCACTTCAGTGGTACACCTTCTGAGGACCCACAGGATTATCTTGAACGTTGCCACGAGGTGCTGCGGAACATAGGTATAGTCGAGGCCAATGGGGTTGATTTTGCTGTATTTCATATGACGGGTTTCGCCAAGAGGTGGTGGAGAGATTATACATTGACCAGACCAGTTGGATTGCCTGCACTTACCTGGGAGCAGTTCTCTCAGCTATTTCTGGAGAAGTTCCTCCCTATCACACTGAGAGAGGAATTTCGCAAGCAATTTGAGCGTCTACAGCAGGGCAGTATGACTGTTACTCAGTACGAGTCTCGTTTTGTGGATTTCGCAAAACCTGGGAGCAGTTCTCTCAGCTATTTCTGGAGAAGTTCCTCCCTATCACACTGAGAGAGGAATTTCACAAGCAATTTGAGCGTCTACAGCAGGGCAGTATGACTGTTACTCAGTACGAGTCTCGTTTTGTGGATTTGGCTCGTCATGCTCTCCTTTTACTACCTACTGAGGGAGAGAGAGTGGGGAGGTTTATTGAGGGACTCACTCACCCTATCAGGCTTTAGATGGCCAAGGAGACTGGAAGTGAGATTGCTTTTCAAGCGGTTTCTAATCTTGCGAGGAGGATCGAAATGGTTCTTGCACAGGAGAGAGGGAAGAGATCTAATAAGAGGCCTCATTAGTTCGGTGGTTTCAGTGGTGCCTCGTCTAGAGGCAGGCGTAATTTTAGTAGGGGTCATCCTTTCAAACTGTTTCATTCAGCACTTCATGCATCTCGCAGTGCTTCAGGGAGTCACGGTCCTATTATGCCTTACTATGGGCAACCAACATTTAGCGCACATTTAGCTCCTATCAGTGCACCACCACTCCAGAATTACTACAATGGTTATCCGGCCCATCTGGGTCAGCTTCAGCTTCAGCAACCATGACATCAGATGGGTGTTATGAGTGTGGGAATATTGGTCACATCAGGAGGTATTGCCCTAGGTTGGCGAGCAACAAATCTCGGCATGATTCTCGTTCCATCATACCGGCACCGGTTGCTTCACCGCCTGCTCAGCCAGCTAGAGGTAAGGGTTAGGCAGCTAGAGGTGGAGGTCAGGCCATTAGAGGTGGAGGTCAGACCTTTAGAGATGGAGGCTAGCCAGTTAGAGGTTGTCCTAGAGGCGCAGTTCAGAGTGGTGGGGCCCAGCCCCGATTTTATGCTTTTCCAGCTAGGCCTGAGACCGAGTCATCTGATGCTCTGATCACAAGTATTATTCTNAAGCAATTTGAGCGTCTACAGCAGGGCAGTATGACTGTTACTCAGTACGAGTCTCGTTTTGTGGATTTCGCAAAACCTGGGAGCAGTTCTCTCAGCTATTTCTGGAGAAGTTCCTCCCTATCACACTGAGAGAGGAATTTCGCAAGCAATTTGAGCGTCTACAGCAGGGCAGTATGACTGTTACTCAGTACGAGTCTCGTTTTGTGGATTTCGCAAAACCTGGGAGCAGTTCTCTCAGCTATTTCTGGAGAAGTTCCTCCCTATCACACTGAGAGAGGAATTTCACAAGCAATTTGAGCGTCTACAGCAGGGCAGTATGACTGTTACTCAGTACGAGTCTCGTTTTGTGGATTTGGCTCGTCATGCTCTCCTTTTACTACCTACTGAGGGAGAGAGAGTGGGGAGGTTTATTGAGGGACTCACTCACCCTATCAGGCTTTAGATGGCCAAGGAGACTGGAAGTGAGATTGCTTTTCAAGCGGTTTCTAATCTTGCGAGGAGGATCGAAATGGTTCTTGCACAGGAGAGAGGGAAGAGATCTAATAAGAGGCCTCATTAGTTCGGTGGTTTCAGTGGTGCCTCGTCTAGAGGCAGGCGTAATTTTAGTAGGGGTCATCCTTTCAAACTGTTTCATTCAGCACTTCATGCATCTCGCAGTGCTTCAGGGAGTCACGGTCCTATTATGCCTTACTATGGGCAACCAACATTTAGCGCACATTTAGCTCCTATCAGTGCACCACCACTCCAGAATTACTACAATGGTTATCCGGCCCATCTGGGTCAGCTTCAGCTTCAGCAACCATGACATCAGATGGGTGTTATGAGTGTGGGAATATTGGTCACATCAGGAGGTATTGCCCTAGGTTGGCGAGCAACAAATCTCGGCATGATTCTCGTTCCATCATACCGGCACCGGTTGCTTCACCGCCTGCTCAGCCAGCTAGAGGTAAGGGTTAGGCAGCTAGAGGTGGAGGTCAGGCCATTAGAGGTGGAGGTCAGACCTTTAGAGATGGAGGCTAGCCAGTTAGAGGTTGTCCTAGAGGCGCAGTTCAGAGTGGTGGGGCCCAGCCCCGATTTTATGCTTTTCCAGCTAGGCCTGAGACCGAGTCATCTGATGCTCTGATCACAAGTATTATTCTAGTTTTCCATAGAGATGTTTCAGTTCTATTTGATCCAGGATCTACTTATTCCTATGTGTCCTCTCATTTTGCTTCATATTTGGTTGTGCCTTGCGATTCTCTGAGTGCTTCTGTGTGTGTATCTACACCGGTGGGAGACTTTATTGTAGTAGATCATGTTTATCGTTCATGTGTGGTTACTATTGGTAATCTTGAGGCTAGTGTAGATCTTCTACTTCTTGATATGGTAGAGTTTGCTGTCATCTTGAGTATAGATTGGCTGTCACCTTATCATGCTATATTGGATTGTCATGCCAAGACAGTGATCCTAGCTATGCCGGGGTTACCTCGGTTAGAGTAGAAAGGAACTCCTGGTCATTTTGCCAGCAGCGGTATTTCTTATATGAAAGCTCGACGTATGGTAAAGAAAGGGTGTCTAGACTATTTGGATTATATTCGCGATCCTAGTGCGGATGTTCCGTCTATGGACTCAGTACCAGTTATTCGTGAATTTCCAGAAGTATTTCCTACAGATTTGCCAGGGATGCCACCCGACAGAGATATTGACTTCTGTATTGATTTGGCTCTGGGCACTCAGCCCATTTCCATTCTACCATACCATATGGCCCCGCCAGAGTTGAAAGTTTTGAAAGAGCAATTACAAGACTTGCTTGATCAAGAATTCATTAGACCCAGTATCTCACCCTGGGGTGCACTAGTATTATTTGTAAAGAAGAAAGATGGCTCTATGCGGAAGGCATAAACGTGGATCCTAAGAAGATAGAGGTTGTTCAGAATTGGCCTAGACCTACTTCAGTTATAGAGATCCGGAGTTTCCTGGATTTGGCAGGTTATTATTGTCGGTTTGTGGAAGGGTTTTCATCTATAGCAAGCACATTGACCAGACTAACCCTAGTGTGAGTTAAGCTTTCAGAAGCTCAAGACCGCTTTGACTACGGCGCCAGCGTTGGTATTACCCACAGGTTCAGGATCGTATATGGTATATTATGACGCATCTCACATCGGGCTTGGTGCAGTATTAATGCAAGATGGCAAGGTAATTGCATATGCGTCGCGGCAGTTGAAAGTTCACGAGAAGAATTATCCTTTTCATGACTTAGAATTGGTAGCCACTGTTCATGCACTGAAGATTTAGAGGCATTACCTCTACGGTGTCTCGTGTGAGGTATTTACTAATCAACGTAGCCTTCAGTATCTGTTCAAACAAAAGGATCTTAATTTGAGGCAGAGAAGATAGTTGGAGTTGTTGAAAGACTATGATATCACCATTTTGTATCACCCCGGAAAGGCCAATGTAGTGGCCGGTGCTTTGAATAGAAAGGCTGTGAGTATGGGCAGTCTTGCATATATTTCGGTTGGTGAGAGGCCATTAGCTGCAGATGTTCAGACTTTGGCTAATCAGTTTGTGAGGTTAGATGTTTTAGAACCTAGTCGGGTTCTGGCTTGCACAATCGCTCGGTCTTCTTTATATGAGCGTATCAGAGAGAGGCAGTATGATTATCCTCATTTACTTGTCCTTAAGGACACGATGCAGAACGGTGATGCTAAACAGGTTATTGTGGGGGAAGATGGACTTCTGTGAATGCAGGGTCGTATTTGTGTACCTAATGTGGATGGGCTTCGTGAATTAATTCTTTAAGAGGCACACAGTTCCAGGTACTCTATTCATCAAGGTACCGCCAAAATATATCAAGATTTGCGGCAACATTATTGGTGGAGGAGAATGAAAAATAATATAGTTGCATTTGTAGCTCGGTGTCTGAATTGTCAGCAAGTTAAGTACGAGCATCAGAGACCTGGTGGTTTTCTTCATAAGTTAGAAATTCCTGAGTGGAAGTGGGAGTGTATCGCTATGAATTTTGTTGTTGGGATCCCACGGACTCAGAGAACATTTGACGCAGTTTGGGTCATTGTGGACAGGTTGACCAAGTCAACACATTTCATTCCAGTGGCAGTTACCTATTCTTCAAAGAGGTTAGCTGAAATTTACATACTTGAGATTGTCCGCCTTCACGGTGTGCCCGTGTCTATTATTTCAGATCGAGGTATGCAGTTTACCTCACATTTCTGGAGGGATGTACAACGTGAGTTAGGCACGCGGGTGGAGTTGAGTACATTATTTCATACACAGACATACGGACAGTCAGAGCGCACTATTCAGATATTGGAAGATATGCTTCACGCTTGTGTTATAGACTTTGGAGGTTCTTGGGATCATTTATTATCACTTGCGGAGTTTGCTTATAATAATAACTACCAGTCGAGTATTCAGATGGCTCAATATGAGGCATGATATGGAAGGCGATGTCGTTCGCCAGTTGGCTGGTTTGAACCGGGAGAGGCTCGGTTATTGGGTACCAATTTGGTACAGGATGCCTTGGATAAGGTCAAGATTATTCAGGATCGACTTCACACAGCTCAGTATATGCAAAAGAGTTATGCCGAACGTAAAGTTTGTGATATTGCATTCATGGTTGGAGAAATAATATTACTCCGGGTTTCACCTATGAAAGGTGTAATGAGGTTCGGAAGAAAGGGCAAGCTGAGCCCTATGTATATCAGACCCTTTGAAATTCTTAAAAGGGTGGGTGAAGTAGCCTACAGGCTTGCATTACCACTTAGTTTATCAGCGGTTCATCCGGTGTTCCATGTGTCTATGCTCCGAAAATATCATGGTGATCCGTCCCATGTGTTAGATTTCAGCTCAGTCCAATTGGACAAAGATATGACTTACGAGGAGGAGCCAGTGGCTATTCTAGCCCGGCAGGTCCGGCAGTTGAGATCTAAGAGTTATCCTTCAGTTCGAATGCAATGGAGAGGTCAGCCGTTAGAGGCATCTACCTGGGAGTCTGAGTTGGACATGCTGAGTAAATATCCACACCTTTTCTCCAGCTCAGGTACTTTTTCTAACTCCGTTCGAGGACGAACGTTTGTTTTAGAGGTGGAGAATGTGATGAACCAAAATATCATCTTTAAATTTAATAAGTAATTTTGTGTTCTAATACCTCAAAAATCACTATTTATCATTCCTCGACTTGCGTGCGCAGTCCGTAAAATTTTTTGAAAGTTTTTATGTGAAAAATGGATTAAAATGTGAAATAGAGCCTTAAAACTCAACTGAGTTGACTTTGGTCAATAGTTTGAGCAAACAGACCCGGATCAATATTTTGAAAGTTTCGATAGCTCCGTATCGTGATTCGGGACTTGGGCGTATGCCCGAAATTTAATTTAGAGGTCCCTTTAATGGAAACTAGTAATTTAAAGGCTAAAGATTTCCAAGTTTGACCATAGGATTTACTCTTTGATATCGGAGTCGGAATCCAATTCTGGAAATTAGAATAGCTCTGTTATGTCTGTCACACCTCTTTTTTCCCGTGCAATCTTTATTACGAGGTTGGGTTAGAAGAGTTTTTCCAATTAAAGTGACGATTTGAAAAGGGATTATTTATTATTTAGAGTCGCCATTTGGAATTGAGTTTTGGTGTTCCAAGTCACCTTTTATTTGAATCCCTCATCAAACGGAAGATTTGACTCCTTATTTATGGTCTACGAAAATAGAAGATTGAGTAAGGAATTCTATTGACTGAGGGGAAGGTGTGAGGCACCCCTCGAGTCCCGTGGTTCTAGCACGGTCGCTTTTATTGACTTATGTCCGGCTTAAATCATTTTTTTGGCTATTCTTGTATTGTACTGGTTATGGTTTGCCTATTATCACTTAATTAATTATTATATTATTTTTATTTTTATTTTTTAATTGTGTTCACCAAGATGCGGTACGCACACAAGGTACTTCTTTGAAATTAGATGTTAAACCAAGGTACGGAATGTACACATGGTTAAACATGATTATTATAAATTTAAAGGTATCAAGACGCGAGAATGCGTACATGATCCTTTTATTATTTAAACATATCAGTCCAAGGTTCGGGTATGAACACATGGGCTAATATTGTAAGCACATCTAAAGTTTTTCTAGCATATTTAGAGTAATTCATTCCTAAGCTTGAAATTATTGTGAAGGTCATGATTTATGGATACTATTATGGATAGAAACGGTATGATTCGGTTATTGGAATTGTTAGCCAATTCATTTATCTTACTATTCTAGAAGGATTCGGATGATCTATTAATTTATAAGATAATGGACTAGCTTATTCATCTTGGGCCCGATGATTCTGATTTTAGCCCAATTAATTCAAATTAACTATCAAAAGTTCAATGCCTACTAAACTTGTGTCTACGCCAACTAAACCAAACAACAACTTGTTCAATTTTAACAAACCTTTCTTAACATGTAGGCACTCGAGTACTCCAATTGCTAATTAACCCAGAAACTAACTTAATGACTATATCCAAACAAACAGTATGGAGACAAACTCCATAAATTTCGCAATACAAAAGCATGTGTTCATACGCATAGTAGTACATCAAACAAAAATGGAAGGATATACCTCCAGCCAATTCACTTAACTTTTACATATGTTTATCAAACAACAATTCATGCTTTTTTCACGTCCTCTTATATCCATGCCACACAATAGCTTTATTGGTTCAAGTAAGAAATGTATAAAAAGCTAGATAAAGTGTCTTAAA
Source organism: Nicotiana otophora (assembly GCA_000715115.1). Taxonomy (NCBI): domain Eukaryota; kingdom Viridiplantae; phylum Streptophyta; class Magnoliopsida; order Solanales; family Solanaceae; genus Nicotiana; species Nicotiana otophora. The sequence goes on along the minus strand of AWOL01S0001060.1, from coordinate 4,874 downwards.
AACTTTTGTTCTTCTTCATTACATTTCATTATCAAAATCTGTCTAAAACAACATAAATACTACAAAACTAAACGAAGATGGGAAATCCAGTGAGTTACAGATTTATCACACATGTAGGCAATAACACCAAAATATCTATATTACAAAAAGATAATCAATGATGAAGGGACGGCACAATATATAGCTTTCAAACAAACAGATAAACACATTCAATAAGATGTTGATGGTAATTTATCACAAGCAAAAGGGAAAATTGAACCTTTAGAGTAATACTTTCTTCTTTATAATATAACAAAGTTCTCGACAGTACGTGCCGAACAATCACGAACATGAGAAATTTGATGATACAACACAACAACTGACTCAAGATCGGAACTTCGAGCGGAAATCAACACTAATTTCAGGTGCGTTTAAGGTGCTATATTTAGTGATATGGGTTGGAGTTGAAGCTCGATTTATGGAATTTTTATGGTTGAAAATTTCTGGATTTTGCTACAATAGAGATGGAAACTAACACTGAAGAAGAAAGCAGCCTTTTGGTTCTTCTTCTCTCTCACGTTATTTTCCTTCTTCTAAGATCTTTTCCCCCTTATTTGTGAAGTGTGTGAGCTATATATAGAATGTGTGTGTTGATGGAAAAAGAAGAGTAGGGACGTGGGGGAATTGTGTGTGTGTATGTGAAGGAAATGAGGATATGGGGGTTGGGACGTGAGGAGTGGTGTGTGTAGGTAGTGATTAGTTAGATTAGATATGAGTTAATCTTTTGGTTTTATTTTAGTTTTTTTTTTCTTCTTGTTTTTCTTTTTGTTTTTCTTTAAACATAAAATATAAAGATAAGAAAAATTAACTACCTAATTTTTAGACTAAAATAATATAGGCAAACTAAATATTTACACTATAATTTAAATGACACCCAAAATATACTAAAGTTAAGCTAACTTATTTATTATAATTCTAATTTAAAGAAACCATATATTTTTTTAAATTTTCTTTTTCTCTTTATAAATAGGAATAAGATTTATACTATAAGTATGTGAATATTTTTTTGTAATTTGTAACTTTTCTCAAATAAAACCTATTAAAAATAAAATAAAAGTTTAAAATATCAGGATTAGACCTAGAAAAAATATTTACAGTAAAATAGTATAGAATCAGGGTGTGGTCAAAAATTAGGTGTTCACAGCATACCCCTCTTTGCTTGGAAACATGAAGAGTTTTCAGGCAAAGAAAATGAACAAGGTGACTGATTTTTGACCTCACTATTATTTAAAAAGGAAAATAAGATAAATGAAAAAGATGTAACCGAGCCTTGGTTTTAGGCAGCCTACATATCCCCGGTTATAAGGAAATTAGGTCACGTGTAGTTCAAGTGGAAGAAGAGTTAAGGAGTATACTTAGAGGGAGAGTCGAGTGAAGTTCCGTCGAGGTTCCGATCCGCAACTCCTACCATTATATCAAAAAAAAAAAGAAAATTACATACTCTTGAAATATAAGAGTTATAAAATTCCTATCTAAATGCCATCTCAAGTCTTGTCTTGATTCTTGACTTACTTCCCCCAATGACTTTAGACTGAAACTTGATGTTCTCGATGTAATAGACTAGGAAATATTCTCACAGACCTGTTTCTTAATCCGATGATGTGAAGATGGATCTTGAAATCCTATGTCTCTGCATGCATTATGTCAAAGTTGGTTCGGCTAGTATTGAGATCAAACGTTCCACTTTCTCTGGCGAGAGCTGGAATCTTATTTTTGCACATCCAATCCGTACTTTGCAGGAAAACCGGCAAGCCATCAGAAACAAACAAAACTAACAAAAATTTTCTGCCTCAGTTTGCTCTAGGAAATTTTTGTGAGTTATTGAAAATTCATTAAACTATATTTGCTATTGCAGAATATTGAAAAAAAAGATACCTTTTGTTTTTTTTGAATAATAGGGGATGTCTTACCCTATGTTAATAAGAAGGAAGGAAACCAGGGGATGTATTACCCTTTGTTGGCAATAAGATGAGGCTCGTGGCACTCTGAGGTGCTACTAGGGAATGTCGTACCCTATGTTGGCAACAAGAAATGTACCCAGGGGATGTAGTACCCTGTGTTAACAATAATATGAGGCTCGAGGCACTCTAGGGTGCTACTAGGGAATGTCGTACCCTATGTTTCCAAGAAGAAATGCAACCAGGGGATGTAGTACCCTATGTTGGCAATAAGGTGAGGCTCTTGGCACTCTGGTATGCTACTAGGGAATATCGTACCCTATGTTAGTAGAAAGTAATGCAACTAGGAAATATAGTACCCTGTGTTGGCAATAAGATGAGGCTCATGGTACTCTGGGATGCTACTAGGGAGTGTCGTACCCTATGTTTGCAACAAGAAACGCCACCAGGGGATGTAGTACCATGTGTTGGCAATAAGATGAGGCTCGTGGCACTCTAGGAAGCTACTAGGGAATGTCGTACCCTATGTTTGCAACAAGAAATGCAACCAGAGGATATAGTACCTTGTGTTAGCAATAAGGTGAGGCTCTTGGCACTTTGGGATGCTACTAGAGAATGCCATACCCTATATTTGCAACAAAAAATGCAATCGGGGGATATAATACCCTATTTTGGCAAAGAGTAATGCAACCAGGGGATGTAGTACTATGTGTTGAAGATAGTGTATTGATTCCCTATAATGAAACTAGAAATAACATGATTACATGTATATTGGAAGAAAATCAAGGATTTGAGGACTTCACTTGGTGGTGTTCATCTTTTCACGAACTGTTTCCTAAAATTATTATATTCCTGTTCTGAACAAAGAAAGATTCATTAGTTTTAAAATGGTGGTCAGTTTGTGGCCTTGACTTCTTGGGCGACTTGACCTTGCGTCCATTATACTTGTTAGAAAAACTGACTCCGTCGATGATTGTACAAATTGCCGGGAGATTCTGTCTTTTCTTTCTGGAGATCTTCTTTCTCAACATCAAAACCTAACCATTTTGCGCCTATCACCATTTGTGTTCATGGTGCAAACAACCTTTCTCCCAAAATAACTTTTAACTAAGTAACTTTTGTTAACCCTTGAAACATTGTTCAATCCTTCAAGATTTTTGTTCGTCAGGAAAAATCACAGATGGCTTTATGCCTTTGCCCATACGGTTTATGCCCAGCAATATTTGCTTTATATAACGGGAAAACTGTAACCAGTTTTTGCGGCCTTTTCTTTGCTTTGCTTTGACAAAATTAGATTGAAAGGGAATCAAAAAAAAGTAATGCGAAAGAAAATTAGAAGGTGAACTAATAGGTATTACAACTTAATCAAGAAGTGTCCCTTTCAGAGGAAACAATAAGAAAGGATTTATCTGGAGGAAATATGCTGACTTCAATGAACATGACATGCACTTTGGACTGGATGCCCGATCCGTTTGAACCGTCTAATTCTCAAAATCTATTGTAAACTTAACTTTGAAACTGAGTTCTTTGTCTTGACCATGCTTGTGTCGGGATGTACGAAGCCTTAAATCGATCAATGATGCCCTTTGTGGGCTTTCACCAATTGACCTCTCTCATTTGCCTTTCTCTCAACTCACTATTGCCGTATAGTGCCCGTGAATGTTTTCACTAATAAGACTCTCTCATTTAATGTTTTCTCTCTTCAATGGTTGAGGCATTACCCGTAGTATACTGACTTAGCATTCTCGAAAGTTGATCCGAAGGTCTTAGCAGGGAAAGGTAAAAAGAACTATTCAACTGAATTACAACTTTTGGAACCATTTTGATGGAACAACCACTGAAAATAAAATAAAACCATGCCCCAGTTTTTTTGAATACTGGAAAAATGTGGATTTTTATTTTGGTATGACCGAACCCCAGAGTGAGGCTGCCTACGTATCCTTTCGGAATCAGGTCAGACGTAGTTCAATTAACATGAACTTGTATTGATGATTGTTTTTTAAGTACATTGGTTCCAAAAGAGGGGAAAACAAAGAAATATAAACAAGGATTCAAAGGGATAACTAGGGTTGATCAGTGTTTGGGTAGCGAGAATGATAGCCTTTCGTCATCCCAACCTGAAAATGCTAAATATAAGAATGCCCCAACAGAGCCATGTCATACATAGTATCTCTTGACTGCATCTGCGTTGACGGATATATCAGTCACCTTTCTTTCTATATCTGCCAAGTGTAGAGCTCATTTTGACAATACTTTCTTGACGAGGTAAGGACCTTGCCAATTTGGGGCGAACTTTCCTTTTGCTTCTTCCTGGTGCGGAAAGATACGTTTCAAAACAAGTTGTCCTACCTCGAATTGTCTTGGGCGCACTTTCTTATTGTAAGCGCGTGCCATTCTTTGTTGGTATAACTGACCAAAACAAACTGCCGCCAAACGCTTTTCATCAATCAAATTCAACTGTTCCAATCGGGACTTCACCCATTCAGTGTCCTCAATCCCTGCTTCAACAATGATTCGGAGAGAGGGAATCTCAATTTCAGCAGGTATGACCGCTTCAGTTCCATAAACCAATAAGTAGGGCGTTGCACCAACTGATGTACAGACAGTTGTGCGGTATCCCAAAAGAGCAAAAGGCAGCTTCTTGTGCCATTGTCTAGACCCTTGGATCATCTTCCTAAGAATCTTCTTGATGTTCTTATTCGCAGCTTCAACAGCTCCATTAGCTTTGGGACGGTAAGGAGTAGAATTGTGATGCTCAATTTTAAATTGTTCACATACCTCCTTCATCAGATGACTACTCAAATTAGCAGCATTATCTGTAATAATGGTTTTTGGAATACCGAAACGACATATGATGTTGGAGTGAACAAAGTATACTACTACTTTCTTGGTAATTGCTTTCAATGTAATAGCTTCCACCCATTTGGTGAAGTAATC